>CM021701.1:57989092-58217081 GCA_011074415.1 Stictonetta naevosa | reverse complement strand
TTTTTTTTTTTTTTTTTTTTTTTTTTTTCTTCCTGAAAAGCCAATATTCATTTTATTTGAAAAGCTACACAACTACTCTGTACTCTTTGCCTGAGCACCTATCACAAGAAATCAATATCACCGTGGCTTGCAGTCTTGTGACACCTTAGTGATTTTATTTTATTCTTACTTATTTTATCGTGTATCATTTACACTTAATGACACAATTTGGTGAGATTTGGAAATTATTGCTCCTCTTTAGATCACACAGGACTTCCCTAGACCTCTCTGCTGCTGTGTCTCTCCCAGGTGTGTCAGTCGGTCAGGCAAATAGCCGCCATCCTGTCCCCCCTTCAAATCCTGCATCGCTTTGGATGAGTGAGCTGCTGCTCTTGGAGGATGTGAGCACGTCCGATATTCTCATGGTCAGCTAAAAGCAGAGAAAGGAGCTGTGCTTGGTACCTACTATTGCTGTCATCTAGTTTATATATAATCTCATAGAAATCTTTCATTTCAGACCTAGTGGACATCCGTAGGTATTCACGGGCAGAATTTTTATCTAGATGGAATCCAATTTTTTTTTTAGCAGGATGGAATGAAAAGGCAAGGGACTTGATGAAAGCTGCTATTCAGTGAAAGAGGAAGAGAAAGGCCTTGAAAAGAAATCTTCCTTAGAAAGTAAAACTTAGAAAAGCATTTTTACAAGTGCTAAATTCTGTCTGAGGTTAACAATCCCCACTCAAGTCCTGCAGTTGATTAATTTCTTTGAGAGTAGCCTTGGGCTGGTCTGAAAGTCTTGTAATAAAAAGAAAATTAACTAACATCTTTGGTATGGGTGGTTAATGAATAGTACAATTGGTAAAAGTATTAGGCATGTGAATTCTTAACTGAATTCTTCATAAAGTACCAGGAAAAAGAAAAGAGAAAACTGGAAAAAGAGAAACAGCTGAAATCTAGATATTTTTTAAGATGAAGAATATGGTGTCTATTTCTTATTGAAATGGACAGGCTAAGTAGTACAGAGGATACTTTTTCAAAACAGATGTTTTTTAATGCAGCTGTTTTCTTTTGTTCAGTTCTTTATCTTATACGCAGACGTGCCAGCATATCACATAAGTTTCAAAATTCAACCTGAAAGAAAGAGCACTCAGGCTGGTCTTCAGTCTCCTTTTTTTTTTTTTTTTTTTTTTTTTTTTTCAGTGCAAAGCAATTATTTCAAAAATACAGAAATCATTAGGTAAAAACAAAAGGCAATGGAAGAAATAGAAATGTGATGCTTGTCCATGAACTGGGGGGGGGAGGGAAGTTGACTGTTGTAGTTTAGAGTGCATCGGGGGAACAATAAGATAAAGGCTGTGCTGTGGATTTTTTTTAGTTTTACTGTAGAAAAAAAAAATCAGAAATAACACTTGCTTTATTTTCTAACTTCTACTGTGAACAGTTCTCCTGTTCATGCTGAGGCTCCCAGAAGACATGGATTTTAAGGCATCAACTTCAAGTGCTATGCAGAGGTGGAATAATTAGGATATCATTATTTTAATTTTCTTTCTGGTTTTGATAATTATTCACTTGTTTCTACTGCCAGTCACTTTCTTTTTACTGGAATTTTTAATAAGCTGACTTTAAAGCTGCGCTAGTGTGACCGTTCAGAAGAGTTGATAATGTTTCGAGAATATTCTAGTCCTCTGAAAATGTGGTCTTAGCGAGGCAGTCACCATTTTGAACATTTCTGACCAGTTCTGGTGGTGGAGTTACCAGCTGATGAACAGGTAACCAAAAACCATAAAGTGACAGAAGGAATTCCAAGGAAACCTCACTTAGTGTCTGGTCAACTGGGAAATGCTGTCAAGAAAGTATTTAATAAATTGAAGCTGTAAGAGCGAAAGAGAGAGGGTTTGTCTCCTAAGTGATCAGGTAATCTAATTTTATAAACCTGCAGGTGCTGGAAAAAATACCATATAACACCAGAGAGCAGAACATATAGTGAAGATCCAAACAAAAATTAATGGCTTTATGCTCTCTGTTGATGCCTGAAATGGTGGGTATTAGAAATGGTGGGAATGACAGTGTGCGCCCCACCAAGGACAAGAAGAACTTATTGCTAGACTTCCCTACCACGTCAATATTTGGTTTTGTGTTGTTCATAATTAGGTCCTTCCTTGTGACCAAAGTACGGTTAAAGCTTTGGTAGCAGTCTCTTTCTGTTGAATACGAGAAGGTATTTCTTCCTCTGCACTCATCTGTGGACCCTTGTGTAACACTGGGGCCTACACAGCCCATTTCTGTGTAGTTAGGACATTTAGTTCATTTCCAGAACGCTTGTTAAGCTGCCAAATATACGTTTCTATTTTCTATGTCCTGTACATATAACAATACCTCAGAGAAACTATCTACAAAAAGATGCTAGCCTCTTCAACCATCACTTGTACATTAATTATGTGAGCATTAATACACTGTGAGGAAGGAAATCATGTCAGCTGAATTCAAACAAGCAGCAGTTTTCTGCAAAATGTTTCACAGATTGCATCAATAATATCTCCAAAAAGTATACTTTCAAGAAAAATATATTTAGTTTTGAGATTTTAGCCTTTAACCTCTTAGTTTTAGCTTTAATAGTGTTTCTTGCTTTTCTTCTGTTCACTTAAAATTCACTGTTTTCAGGATTAGCAAAGGGAGAGGAATAAAATTCCTTTTGCCTGTTTTGTTGTTGCTACTTCTCCCATTCATTTTTACTCCCTGTGTTTATGAGATGATAATTTCTTAAAGTTTCTCCCAGAAAAGTGTGTATTACTGTAGTTTTGGTTGTGTGCTTTCTTTGCCATTTATTCTTTTAATTTTTGTGTTCATTTCTTGTAACAATATATCTTCTGTAAACACAACATTTTCATTACTGATTCTGTTGAATTTTCATTTTATATTTGATAAATGAGTGCTGAAGTAATCTTAAAAAGTGTAGCCTAGAAATTGTCTGTAACTGTTGGATGAAATCACGTTTTATGTTAAACAGTAAATGTTGAGTTAGTAATTGTGTTATGTTTTTTAAATGCCTACTAAAACGAGTCAGAAAGCAGATGCAAATCTGCATTGCTGTTGCAAGCTCTCTTGCAAGTCATTCTGGATGTTGCTGGACAAGTGAATATGCAGTTGCAAGCGAGCAGGTCATTATATATTGCTGCTGAGACTTTTTTTTCCCCCCAGTGAACTAGCCTTATGGTACTAATGAAGTTATAGCTGCTTATTGAGGCCTAGTGTGCTGAGAACTAAACCAACGTAATCCCTTTGATGAGAACTACTTCAGCATCTATCAGCTCTAGGGTACTTACTGATAGCAGGTTGCCTATTCTTTGTCCAAGTTTTAAAACAGCATAGCACTTCTGGTCCAATTCTCAGATTTGTAAAATATGTTCCTAGTCTTCAGTTTTCACAAGAACCTGACCAAAATCCACAAGTCATTTATAGACAGACAGCGGCTGAAAAAATCTGAATGTACTGATTAATCACTCTTTTTTGTTTTCTTTTTTTTTTTTTTTCATCTTTTCCGAAGAGAGACAGAAAGAGAGAAGATCCCATGCATGTTGGTTATATCCATGGGAATATTTTTTTCCCAGTGCAGGAAAAATCACTACTTGTAAGAGTAGGAAAGTGGTACTTTTTAAATATATGCCTCATGAGGAGCTATTCTGTCAGGAAAGCTTTGATTTGCAATCCTTCTCCTATTTTTCTGTGGTGAATGTCTCTCAGTTTAATGCAAATCTGCCTTGTAAACCTTTGATAAAGTAGTGCCGAGGGATTAGGTTTTGCATGAATTTTGGTTTACGAAAAAGGGTGATCTTGAGGCCGGTACTAGGAAATGGGACAACTGCTTAAGGAATAGAACTGTTCCTCAGTCTCATAGTTGTAGATGCTGAATGAATACGTGGCACAAAGTCAATTTTCCACAAGTAATATTTTTTCCCCGTGCAGGAGGTTACGTGAAAACTCAGTCTGATAATGGGAAATGGGCTGTCTTAAAGTGCAGCATTGTCTCTCTTCTGCTGTGAGATTTTGCACAGAGCTGTCATCTTGCTGTGTTTGGAAGCTGTTGCTTTGTTGAGACTAGATGCAGCTGGAGTATTGCACATACAACTGTAACTGCGGAGTTCAGGCAACTTTATATGTAGTCAAGTTCTCCAAAATGGACATCAATGTTTTTATTAAAACGTGCAGGAGGAACAGCACTTCTCAAAAGTCCATGTGATTAAATCTAAAGGCTCAAAATTTCTATTTTTTCAGATTTTACAAATCTTTATGTTTTTGGCAGAACTCTAAGAAGCTATTATTTCATAAGAAGTTATTAACTACCACAAGGTTAAAAATTGTATGCTTACCTTTAAAATGACTTTGCATAAATACTACGAAACTGTAGACAGGTATTTCATAGCACCATAGAATGGTTTGGGTTGGAAGGGACCTTAAACATGATCTAATTCCAACTTCCCTGCCCCGGGACACATTCCACCAGACCAGGTTGCTCAGCTTGAACAGCAGAATATCCCTAACAAGCCTTGTGAACATTAAGAGTTCAGTGGGACCATCTGCCATATTATTTTGCAGTATTACTCTTACAGAGACAGAAGGTAGAGCTTTTTATTTTAATTGGTGTAATTTTCAGTAACAGACACCTTGAATTTGATGGAGGTCTGACTAGCAAAGGTAATTTCCTCGCAGGAAACTCTTTGCAAGTTGTAGTGATCGTGTCAAAGGACATCTCAACCCCTTTACAACTTCTCTTTTTTGTTTTTTTTTTTTTTTTTTTCCTTTCCCTGTTAGTTTGCAGAACTCAGGACACTGTTCTTAATCCGTAGTTGTTGACTTTCTGTTGCCCCTTCTGTTGTCATATTTTGAACTTTCAGTTTCACTTCAAATAAATATACACACAATATATATAAATCTCATCTTCATTCTGCTGCAAATGTTCTACTTGTTTAACCCCTTCTGCTTCCCTCCTGCTTTTTTTTCCCTGATGAAAAGCTTCTGCAATTGAGTAAGAATTTGGGTCGGAAGGTACCTCTGGAGGCATCTATTCTAAAACTCTGCTCCTAGCAGCCCAGCTGCAAAGCTAGGTCATGTTGCTCAAAACCTTATCTAGTCAGGTTTTGAAGATCCCCAGTTCCAGAGCCCTTTCTGGCTCGGTGTTTCACTACTTGCACAGTGAAGAATAATTTCCTCGTGCCTGTTGGAAATTTTCCGTGCTTGTGGCCTCTTGTCCTTTTGCTGGGCATCTATGTCTCTCTTTAGGTGGTGGACTTACCTGCAAATAGCGGAGTGGACCTGCAGTTAGCTAGTCTCTCAGGCTTCTCTTTGCTGTGCTAGGCGTTGGTTTCTCCCGTGCCGTACATCCCAGCTTCTTAGCCATCTTAGTAGCCCCGCACTGGAGTCTCTGCAGGGTGTAGACATCTCCCATACAGGCAGGTCACCAGACTGGGCACTAAATTTTCAAGTAGCAGAAGATGTATCTTAAAATTTCATTTGATTGGACAATGAGTTGAAAATGAAAATTCTGGTATTACTGCTTCATTTTATTGCATTAATTCTTATTTTTGCTACAATACCTGCTGGTATCCAATTTGAAAGACTTTAAAATGCAAGTCTCTAAATTCTTATTTAAAAATAATAATTTAATGTAAAAATGTCTGCATATATTTTGGATGCTCTAGATATTTTGTTGTGTAAAGTCTCTAGGTCATCTTCTTGAAATCAGAAGAGTTATACTCTTCTAAAAATAATAAAGGGATATATGTATTACTTTAAATTTTATTTTTCAGATAAATTAGACGATATTTATTTCCATTCTCATTGATATTTGTTGTGTTTCAGTAACAAATCCAGCAAGAATGTATTCAAAATGAACAGCGAGTGATAAAGTGTTCCTAGGGATAGTGTGAAAAGGTTTTCCATCAGCAGAATGTAATTTCCTTAGTATCTGGAAACAGCGTTTGAAGTCAAAAGCTGTAAGACTGTGGAGAAAGACAGTTGGAATCACTGCAGCAGAAATGTTTAACCTTTTGGCTTTCCTGCAAGTACCAAGTAAGATTGGTTTTTATTTTATCTCATATTGAATCTAAGCATTTAATCAGATACAGTACTGTAGTATTAATTCAGTAGCAGGGCAGAAAATACTTCTGGTGAACTTGATTCATTTGTGAAGTTTTGGATTTCTTTTTACAGTATAAGTGGAAAAGTAGTTGACATTGAAAGCTATTTTTCCCTTTATATACCACTCATTACATTTCAAATAAGAGCAATTATTTTGCCTTATTATGTACATCCATTGAGGAAAAAAAGATGAAACAGTAGTATTGACATTTCACATTCTGTTCTAAAATGCCTATTTCTTTTGCAGTTTTACCTGAACAAATTTAAATGCAGAATAGTGAGTGCAGCTGCATGGCTGTTGGTTAAAGCCAAGGAAGAATACAGAAATGTTACAGTATTAAAGGAATGATCTATTGAATTAGTTCACAATAAACATTTTTATAAGATGTGGATTCTTCCCCATGTTTATGGCAGTCAAACTCTAAAACACTTCAAAACAATGAATACACAAAGGATATTCACAAAACTCCTGTCTTGCTTTGGTCTTTCCCTCATAAAATAACTTAAATTTTTTTTGTTGTTGTTCCATGCCTTTTCTCGGTTGTCCTTTAGGTCAGGAAAACTCACCAAAAATGTCTTATATGTGTTAAAAATTAGCATTCCTTCAAACCAATTGTCTGATTTTTAATTTTTTACTAGTTGATTTTGGCTTATTGGTATGTAGCCCTCCTTATCCCTTCATGATAAGAATTTCATTTGCATCAGTTTATGCAAGACAGTAGAAGTTACTTGAAACTCTTACAACTTAAACCCTCAAATCATTATGTATCTGCATCTCTCCCTTCACTGTGTGGAAGTCGAGTCAAATCTTCACAGTGTTAAAAGAAGCTGTATTCCACTTGGGGTTAGCAAATCATTTATATGATTTCAAATGTGAGAGTATTTCCTTTCTACTAGCTTATTTTATAGCATGGTTGTTTCAGAAAAAATAAAATAGAAAAAAGAAGTATTTGTTGTCTTACATTTCATCACTCCTGACAAATATTATGAATGTAATTCTAAACATTAGTTCTGGAAAATGCGTGTCAAAATGCGAGAAAATTTTAAGCAGATTAGATTTTTAACTTGTTTATGAGAGGGAACTGCTTTCTTGCTTGAGACTTTGATTATCAGAAACACTTTTTGACAAAGATCCCTAAATTCACAGATACTCCTTACAGAAATCTTCTTTATAGGTTACCTCCAGGATATAGAAATCCCTGTTCCTTACCCCAATAATTCCATTTCTATAGTTCTGCATGCCCAGCTGCCATAATTTATGTATTTATTTATTTGCTTCCACATTAACTTACATTGAAATAGTACAGAAATTCCTCACATAGTGACAAACGTTTAATTTTCCTAGGAATGAAGTGCCTCGCTCCAGTAATGACGTCTGTGTGCTCGTGTCTACACCATACTATGTAACATGGCTTCTTTTTTATATTTATTTGAGAACCAGTTATTGGTCAGCCTAGAATTTTGTGAGTGGAATACTGAACTTAAGGGTTTCATTTGATGCCTTAAATAAGTGGATCATTACTCGCACAGAGTATGTGATGATATTCATTTTAACATCAAGACTCTAAGAGCACAGTGAGGCAAGTTTTGCAGCGGGAGAGTTATCTTTTATTAGCTAGTATAATTAGAAAAGTTAGACGTGCTTCTAAGCATGTAAGCACTTTTTAGTCTTAAATAAAAGCTGCAAACTTCAAATTTAAATAAAAAAAAAAGTTGTGAGATTAGTAACGTATTAAACAGTGTCCACTATCTTCTCTTTCAGAAAGTCTAATTGATTTAACTGAATTTTAAATTGATCGTGGGCTTCTTGCTCTTTGATAACTCTTAGGCCACTGTGGTTAGGAATTTTATGCTGTGATATTAGAAGGCTGTGGGCATGCACTTGTTTATTATAGGAAATTGATGTTAATGAACATAATTTTCCAAATCTTGAATACTTGTCTGTTAACTTTAAGCACACCAGTAGTCCTCTCAAATAGTGGGTGGCTCTGTGTGTTATTAAGTTGAGGCTATGGTGCATTGCACTGTAGTAGTTAAGGAGGTAAATGCTAACATAAAAGCTAGGTTGAAACCTTTTCGGGTTGCCTGTCTCTGTCTCTATGTATGAAATCAAACAATTGAGGGTCAATAGAAGTATTGAGTTACATATTGAATAGTTTCAAAGTACATTTTGCTTTCAGAATACCTTCCACTAAATTTTATGCAACTCCAGCTGCAGTATCTACTGGGAGCTGCTTTTTAAACAAAGTCAGAAACTATTTTTGATGCATATTTGAATTTAGTATCTGTGATTTTTTCTGCCTTGCCCAGACCATCTTCTCTTTCTTTTATTAAACATGTGTTTTTTTTCCTTCTTCTGCACACCATCATCCTCTTTACTTTTCACAAATGAATGCTTTCTCTATTGCCAAATATTCTAACAAACAGATAAACAATGTAGTAGCATCACCTATGATTAATTTCTTCTTTTAGCATTAGATGACTATATAGCAACAGAGGAAGAGCATATTTCCTGGAGCATTTTATACAGAGTAAAATTCCAGCCATTTTCCTGTGCTCTCATCTTCTTGTAAACTAATTCTCCTTGATGTGACCACAGTATATTGTTTAAAAATATGTTCAGTTCAAAAACTGGGCTAAGCAGGAGGTCAGACTAAAATCTTTTTCTAAGAATGGGCCTAAAATCTGTCTCACTCTTAAAGGATAATGTAATATGCATGATAGGGTCAGCAGGATGCTTCGTTTGTGGTTACAATCTAGTACAAAGATAAGCTCCGTCTTTGTAGCTAGATTCTGTTCTCTGTGTTCAGTGGAAGAGCTTTATGTAGAAAGACCTTTTGTCATGTAATCTAACTTCTTGCGTGTGCGCAATGTTTCAACTTTCTGTGAGATGCAGTGGATATTATGAGATGTGACAAAATAGTGGTTAAAATGTATTTGCATTTGGGTTTGATATAGAGAATTAGAAATTATGTTCCAGCTGTGCAATTTTGCCATTTCATAAAGTTAAAAAACACTCATAAAATGCATTATTCTTGAGTTCTTAAAAGACATTATTCACGAAGGGAAAAAATATCTTAAAGTAATACAGAAATCTAAATTAGGTACATAGATGAATAGAGAAAACTTGCATAGTTCTGTACAGTTGGCTTAATTGTGTTTGTTGAAAGGATATCATTTTCTTTTTAAATCGCAGACTTGAAAAGAGCACTGGTAATTGTTTTTCAGATACTTAACCTTTAGAGTTTTTAAGTGCTTTAGTAATGATCTCAACTTTTCCCCTGTAATTTTGGAAAATTATAAAATTACAGATTTTTAAAATAGCTCTGTACACCTCCACAGCATGTCTCAAGACACATTGAGCTGTCTTACGTGGGCCTGATGTTCAGGTAGGTGACTCGAGATTGGTGCAGAGGTTGCTGAAGGAGGCTAAAGAAAGCCAACTAATTAACAGGCTTTTCATTGTACCTTGCTCTAAGAAGCCGTTGTCACATGCTAAATCTCGTCAGTCACTGAAAGCTAGCAGGGAGCTACACCACAGCTGGTAAAGAAAAAAATCTTTAGTTCTGCAGCATCACCAGCTGTGGTGATTTGCAGGCGAACAAGAGTTGCACGGTGACGAAATCCATGTTCATCATGTGCTGGGAGCTCATTTCTGGCCTATAAGCAACAGAATCACATCTCAGTTTGTGTGCTCAAACATGGGAGGACATAGACTGAATTTCACTTTCATAGAGGCAAACTGGCTACTGAGGTTAAGGGCAGTTTTCTGATCTAGGTGTCGCAACTTGTCAGTTCTTCTGGGTCTTGTATCGGCTTGCTGCGTGACTCTTGGTCAGCCTTTGTGTGCCTCTTTCTGTAACCTCAGGCATGCAGTCATCCATTTCTGTACCTTATCTGAAGGCATTTAGGAGAAATATGTGTAACTGTGGTTCTAAACAGTGCTATGCTATACTTGGGCTTTACTGGTTCTGTCACCAGGGTTCACTTCATACAACATTTAAAGTTTCCATTTTAAAAAGTTCTGGAGTTATACTAGATTTTCACGTGAATGAGTAGACCTATATAACAAGCAAATTCAGAAATGATTGTCCTAGAAACGTGTCTGAGCTTACCTCATCATCTACAGATTCCTGTAGGGAGCGGAGGCTGCAGGCATCTTCAGTTTAGAACCAAGGCAGTCTTGGCTGGCTTAAGCTCCTCAGCAGAACTTGCCTGCACAGGAAGTGTTCCTAGAGTTCTGCTGTGCCATGCTTTTCAGTGATGAGGTGACTGTGAAAAAGCTGTCTCTTTTAATTACAGACATTATTAATTAGGAGAAATAGAGATTGTTTTCATGACATAGTTAATTGGTGTAGCCATTAGTAATGACAGATGTTAAGATCTCTCAGGGCTTCGTATTCTTCATGTTAACCTTACCAGTAGTGTTTTTAAAGTAGTAGTAAAATACATGTGGTTTTTCTGCAAAATCTTTTTTACACTTAACAATAAAAGTAAAGCGTTTCAGATAACCATGTGACAGTGAAAAAGTCTCACCATAGCAGCAGAAAAGCAAACTGTCAATATACAGTGCACTTAAAGAAGAAAAAAACACTAGTAAGTTAAAAACACGTTGGCCTGAATTCCTTCAAGACTGAGCTAAGTTATTTATCTACAGCATAGCTATTGCATACATAGACGTGGTTTCAGCTTCCGACCAGTGCATACGCTCTGGGATCCAAAGGATGTCATTCTACGGAGTCTCTACTTGGGGCGCATGGGAGCAGGTGCTGCAACTCAGTCCGTCTGATGCGTCTTCCTGGTTTTTTAGGCAGAAGAAATGGATGCTAACAGATTATCTGCAAGAAGTTACTGAAGCAAAGTTGTTACTTTTATAATAAAATAAATGCGTGAATGCATCTTTGACACAGTCAGTCTCAAAAGAGAGATAATTCAGAACCTGGGGATCTGAAATATTTAGAAATGCAACTTCTAAATACTTGAAGCAATTGGGTCACTGATGGAGTATATGATACAACTCAATAAATCATTTTAAACAGTTTTGCTTTTATCGTATCTTCTAGATGTAAACAGGAAATATGCCAGGTGTAGTTAGGAAAGGATGTAAAAACTTTCTCTTATTATGGGAAGAAAAATATGACAAGTAACTGGAAGACATTCACACCGCCAGTCCTTCCTTGTCACATTTCATAGTAGAAATAAGACTCAAAAATAGTTTTATTTTCTAACCAGTAACAGTTAAATATAGTGATGGGCTGCCTCTTGAGGGTTAAAAAAAAATAATATCCACAATATTGTCATTCATCTTGTGCCAAAGACAGTGGTTTTGTGCAAACAAAAGATAGCACCAGCAAGCTATGAAAACCTTGTAAAATGAGCCATTGAAAGCTTGAATTGTCTACTGGCTTAATCAACTAAGAACATGAAATTTGTATTGGACAGTATTACTAAAAACTAATTGTTTCAGGACATCCTTCTGGTTGTTGCATAGTCATAATTCCAGTAACACAAAGCAAATTGCTCTGGGCGAAACTCCCTCGGAACAGAAAGGAGCTGTAGGAGCAGCACTTCCACACAGACCGCATTCAAAGGGGAAGCGAAGAGCAACGAACCGAAGTTGCCAGTGTAAAATGCAAATGGCTAATAGGGCAGCTAATGTAATACCAGTGGTCAGTGGGGTTTAAAGGCATCAAGACGGCATTAAAAAATCCACTGCAAATGAAATAAAGTGCATAAGATGCTGCCATAAGGGAAAGAGCCCTTATTTGTTACAGACTGAGATTGTGAAGGGCTACGCAAGTCAAAATAGTAAATATTTCTGTGTTTGGAATGAAGCAGAGTACAAACATCAATGTGATGCCGTGTGAGGAATAGAAAGTTGAGCTTTTGTAACAACGGATGGTGTTTGCAAGCTGTTCAGAGACTTTACAGGCAGCCAGCTTGGATCATTTAGACTCAGGAATTTTGTCATGTGTCTAGGCAACGTGTGCGGATGCGCATTTGCTCTTTCTCTATACTCTAAACCAGTGGGATGCAAAACAGCTTCAGTCTGAAATCTAGACAGATACACTGCAGTTGTGGTGAGTCTCTGCCTTGCCTTTTGCAGTACTGAATGTTTTGGGGTACTTGTTAGGCTACCGACGGAAGGTACTCCCTTTTGTGGCAGAGGTCAGCTGTCTGCGTCCGGCAGCGTTTGGCGCGTCCTGATGTGCACGACCTGCAGACGGAGCTACCCAGGCTGCGGGTTTGGAGGTACGGTGCGTTGGTTCGGCAGCGGGGTCGTGGGAAATGCTGTTTGGAGAGGGACTTAGTGAAAATAGCTGCGTTGGATGGGAAGAAAAAAAACAGTTGTGGGAGCTACACAGGGTTCTAAATATGCAAATAAATGCTGGAATTATTTTTTGTTTCTGCACCATGAGCTGGGGAGCTGGGAGGGTACACCACTTGGAGTTATGCGGCAGTAACTAGCTGCCTCCTCAATTGAAACGAAGGTGGAATCTGATCTTGTGCTTTCACATTATTGTTTGGAATTTCTCCCGTGTTTACAAGATGGATTTTCTACCTGAGTACTTGGATATGGTCTAGTTAATGAAGCGTTTGTTATGGATGCCACTGGTGCCAACTGGAGAGTGGTCTGCTCTGGCTGAGTGCACATCGAACCTGCTGAGAAGTGGTGCCTTCGGCTGTGCCGTACTTCAGGGATCAACGTAACCTAACAGAGGCAATTCAGGAACTTGCAAGTCAAAGGGATTTAAAAAATATGGTTTAAATATTTTGAAACTGCGGCTTCATACTGGATAAGGCGTTTAATAATGGGGAAGGCCATGGATCGGTCTATGTTAATCAGCTCCCTGCCTAACCGCTTTTCTGGGCTGGTCTGTACAGAGGTGATCGAGTTGCTTCACGTTCAAAGGGCTGTTGGCTTCCCACTGCCCTCTGCCTGCACTTCCTTTGCACTCCACCTTTTGAAGTAACATCTTCTTTTCTGTTCTAGTGTTAAGGAATGGAAGATGAGTATTTTAAGTGTGTAGACAGCTCTTTTGATATGTTGTTCAAACGTATTTAGTCCTATACTAATGCAACTTATCAGGAATTTAAGGTCAAGAAAACCATGAAGCAGTAACATATATTTCAGTATCTTTCTACCTGCTTGGCATAATTAAAATAAGTGTAAGTGATGCATACCATTGCATAGCATCAATCGGAAACACAGCCTTAGGAAAGAACTCTCCAACCAGAATTTCTTAGATTTAATCTTTGCTGAACACTGATTTAGTGGATACCTGCCAGAATAGCACAGCATATGTTCAAAAGCCTGGCAAGACTTGAAGAGCTTTGGCAATACTGTGCCACGCGTACTCTGTAGCTAATTCAGCTATGTGCTATTAAAAACAAACGGTATGCCTCAGTTTTCACTGATAAATTTTCCAAATATATAACTGATATTAGTCAAGTCCTCTGTAGTTTCTTTAGTAAATAAAATTGATTAGTGAAAACGTGAACCTAGAATGTAGAAGAAATTCTTCTGACTGGAGGAATCAAAACGCTTTGCACTTGGAGTCAAAAACCAATTTCTCTTCCAGAAGTGCCAAAGAGTGTAACTTTTTATCCAGAATTTATAAAGCTTTTTTTGATTTTGAGCATTATGAAATGCCTATGCTACTTAGATATCAGCAAACCAGTGCCCAAACATAGCATAGTATTTAAAAATAAAACCAGGAGTAGTCTAAGAGCGCTCTGTTTTACATGCTTGTGAAACCCAACGTTACCAGTCCTGTTGTGCGGGAGGGCTGTGTCGTGGGTTTTAGTCGCGAGCTCAGAGAAGGGTACGGAGCAGTGCTCTGTTTGTTTCCTGCTTTATCACCTTTTTATTTTATGGTATGGATGATTGTCACAGCTCCCCAGTGCAGACGATGAATTTCAAAACGAGAGATATTACGACAGTGCTTAAGGGATCGTGTCTATTTTCTGCCTGTTGGATGTGAGTGTGGGGCTGTTCCTTGCAAAGTGATGAAAAAGCTTCCATATTTGCCACGGGCTCGTATTTTAAGTCACTGCTGCGGTTGTGCAGCCTTTCCTCCCTTCTCTGCGACAATAACCAAGCAGCTATCTTCATGTGCTCCGCAGGTTAATTGTCAGAGCGCTACCTTGCACGGCACGGTTGAAGTAAGAGCAGAGAAAGCTGTAGAGCTCGAACTGTGAGCAGAAGTGTTAAGTTCTTCCTTGTAGTAGGGCTACGAAGCTGGTGAGGGGTCTGGAGAACAAGTCTTATGAGGAGCGGCTGAGGGAGCTGGGGTTGCTCAGCCTGGAGAAGAGGAGGCTCAGGGGCGACCTTATCGCTCTCTGCAGGTCCCTTAAAGGAGGCTGTAGCGAGGTGGGGGTTGGTCTGTTCTCCCACGTGCCTGGTGACAGGACGAGGGGGAATGGGCTAAAATTGTGCCACGGGAGGTTTAGGTTGGATATTAGGAAGAACTTCTTCACCGAAAGGGTGGTTAGTCACTGGAATGGGCTGCCCAGGGAAGTGGTTGAGTCACCATCCCTGGAGGTCTTTAAAAGACGTTTAGATGTAGAGCTTAGGGATATGGTTTAGTGGAGGACTTGTTAGTGTTAGGTCAGAGGTTGGACTCTGTGATCTTGGAGGTCTCTTCCAACCTAGACTGTTCTGTGATTCTGTGATTCTGTAGTGGTTCCTTGTCAGTGTTGAGACCTTGTCAGGAGCTCGAAGCTGTCTGCCAGTTTGCATTCCTTACAGTAGGCACAGCAAGTTCACCACGATGCTGGCTGCAGAGCTCAGAAGTGCCTGGCTAGCTCTCTGGTCTTGTGGCTGGCTGGTAGAGATCCAGGTTATGCTACCCAGTCAGGGGCTTAAGGGACTTGCTAAAGAAGGGTAGTGTGAATGGTTTTACTTTTTTTATTATTATAATTTTTTCTTTCCAATGTAATCCAAGGGGCTCTCTGACTGATTTAATAGGTCTTTTTTTTTTAAAAAAAAAAAAAAAAAAGGTGGCTGAGACTTTGCCTAGATTCCAAACACTGGGAGAGTAATATGTATGTGATGGATAAGACCAAATGCAGGTTGCAATCATTCACATTTCTTTCTAAATTCTGATTCTAATCTAAAGGACTTTAATGAAATATGGAAGTACTGTATCCCCTAGCCAGGTAATACTAATAAGAAGCATTTATAATACCTCATTTGCATCTCATACATGACATATTTTATCCAATTTCTTCCAGAAACAATGTACCAGCAAAGTAGGAATTGCCAATGATTTAGCTCTGAGTGCCATCTAATACCACATCTGTTTCAGATTTATCTTACTTTACTCAGGAGCATGCCTGGCATACCAAGTAGTCTCACCCAGCCATCAGGCAGCAATCGCTGCTTTAAATCTAAGCACATAAAAGTCTTCATAGGAGGGCAAGTATAATAATTTGTACAGGTAGTAAGGAATCTGAACAGAATTGCTTCACTCCAAGCTGCAGGAAAATAGAAAGGAGAACAAGTTACATAATAGCGGCTATATCTCAGAGCAAAGCAAAAGTCTCCTTAGGGATGATACTAAAGTTTAAGAGAATAAGAACAGGCTTCAAAGATATTATGGCAGAGTGCCAAACGCCAGCTCCCATTGTCTTTCTCAAAAGCATGTGCCCACACAGCTGCAGGTACTGACCTGTCTTGGAAACAAAAGAACTTGAAAAATACATGCATAATTGATTTTAAAAGCCATCCACAATGTATGTCCTTTCCTCATGGAAACAGAGATGTCAGAGAGTAAATGGGATAAAAGGATATATTCAGCCTTTCAAATTTAAACCAGGCATTTCTCCGTTTCTAGTATTCAGCTGAGCATACTCTTCCTATCAGCACAAACAAAACCAGTGTAGCGGTACTGGAAATCACTGCGCTTGGAACTCAAAAGAAGAAGAAACAATCGCTTAAATGTCTCTGTGTGTTGGCTTCACTGGTGATTGTGCTTTCTCCGAGTGGCAGAAATACCTACAATGATGTAGTCTTTACCCTCTGTGCTAATATCTGAAGACAGTTGGATGTTGAGACTTCCTCAGATTTTGATTTCTTTTTCCACGTCCTTTTCTTACCTCAGACTAACGTATTAATGTTGTCATGCCTTCGGTGCGCATTGGACTGAGCAGGCAGTGGTTTTGGACTGCAAACGTAACCACTATCTGGCACCTTGCTTGTGATTTGCAGCAATTTTCAGAAAATGAACAGGACTCAAACTGTGAAAGGTCATCACTCTCTGAAGCACGTAAGCATTCTTTTTTTGTAGGAATTGATTTGGAGTATGTCTCGGTGGTCCACAGTATTGATTGAGTAGCCCACATATTCCAGAAAAATGCAGCCAACTTCTGGCAAAAGATTTTGGTTTCTGTCTGTATGTGGGTTTTACTGGAATAGCCAGCTTCATGCAACATCATCTTTATTACTGTAGGCATCAATATTTCTCTCCTGTCACCATATTGAAAGCTCTGATAGTACAGAAGTCATGCTCAAATGGACACATAAATTTTGCACACCCGTAAGTATTTTCTGGTAGACATTTATTGGCTCAGTCTGTGCCATTAAATGATTAACAGTCAAAGGGAACAGAAATACGGCTCATGGTGATGGCTTATGGACGTTCTTGCTTTGGGAGAGTAAAAGCATCTGCTGGAGCTTTAAATCCCAGGAGAGTGAAAAATGGGAACGTGATCGCATCGCCACGGCTGCTTCATTACACAGCCAAGTGGCTTTAGGGGGACAGGCGGTGAGCCAGGCAGCAAGCATCAGGTTTAGTATCGAATGTCGTGCTGGCATGCTTCAGGTGTTGCAGTGGGTAAGCAGCCTCCAGCAGAGGGGCAGAACCTGCCTGAGCAGGGGTTCAGACCAGCCAACCTCCAGAGGTCCCTGCCAACCTCGTGGGTGATTCAGACGAGTGGGATAGGGGCTTCTGAAAAAGATACAGCTGGTTTCACTTCAGGCAGACTTGGATCTTCCTGGTGCAGGTGACATAAGCATGCACGAATTAATAATCTATTTCTAAAATTGATGGTATAGCTTTTAACGCAATTAAAAAGGGCAGCGCAAGTAATAACAAGCATGGACAGATGAACAGTGAAAAAATCCAGCAGTTTTCTCTGTTTCTCAAATGGGAATTATGTTACTAAGTGTATGCTCTAGTCATCTTTATCAGGTTTTACCTCTAAATATTTTATAAAGGATACTGCAGATTGCCTTTCTGCCGCATGGCACTTAAATTCTAAACTATCGTATGATAAATTGTTGCGCATCTAGGCTTGAAAATTACTAATTCCAATTAGAACTAAATTCAAACATCTTCTGTTAATCATAATTTCGGAAGACAAAATTGACAGCTTTAAGTGCATGTGCCTTCAACAACACAACAACAAAGAAGCAGTACATGACTGTGGGAGTAGGGTTGCAGTGTGGCAGTAGTGCTGTCTGCTGGAGCATCCTGACTGTTTTTCAAACCGTGAGCTTGAGCCCACCTGTATGCAGAGAACAGAATAGTGTGGGATGAGTCAAATTTAATACTGATTTTGGTGAGTGCACAACTGAATTCATGGTGACCTCTGTTTTTCCGTAGTAAATACTTTTCAGTGTGTATAGACTTTGAAGTTTTTCATAAAGGAGGACCGCAGTATTTCTCCATTTGTCAGGGGTTGTCTATCAAGCTGGTGACAACCAGCAAGAAACCTAGTTTTTCTTATCCTGAACCCTTACCTTACTCATCCCCCCATGAGTAATGGGTAATATTATTTCATCTTCAATGTTCATTTAAAATATTGAGTGATTGCAGTATCATTGAGTGCTTTAGTTCTCCCTTAACAGATTTGGATCAGTTTTCTTTAATTGAGTTTATTTGTGATATACTTGAGAAATTTTACTTCACCAAATAAATCATGGTGATTCCTAGTCTTGGCTCGATATGTTTTGTGTATTTTTATTAAGTATTCGTTACTGTGACAGTACTTAGAGGTGTTTTGAAAAACATGTGACCATATAAATGCGTATTATAAGTCTGCACAAAGAGCTTTTAGGCCATTAGTGCCACTGTTGTAGATAAGTACTTAGGGACTCTTATATCCAGGGATTATTTGACTGCTTCACATGATGAGCTATTAAATCCTCATGTGAAATTTAGTACAATTTTATTGGTGATTACGGATTAGCTTATCACTGACTTTAGCAGCAGACTCATTTGTCATCTCTGAAAGTAGATGAGAACTGGTAAGTTAAGCGATCGGGAAGGAGTGTCATCCAAATGCTCCTGGATGGTGCTCAAGTGAGAGGCACTGCCAGCACACCTAGGCAGACAAGCCTAAAGCAGCTTCACTTTGGGTTTGAGTTCACAGGGGACCTGTTAGCAGCCACAGACGTGAAATGCCATCGTTCTATCACTGCACAGGGCTGGAAGGGTCCCCAGGAAATCACTAGGATGTTCCTCATCCATAAGCTGTGATTCCTTTATTATTTCTGATATATTATTTCAACCTATTCTAAACAAGAATGATTAAAAAAAGGGGAGGAGGGGGTGGTTAAAAATTTTATGCACTGTATTTTAGGGCTAGTAATCTTGCCTGTTAAGAAGTTTGTCCTAGTATGGAACTTGGTTTTCTTGTGACTTAAGCTCACTACTGTTTTTCCTAAGCACTGTGGACAGGGAGAACAATTGATGGCTCTCTTAAATGCGTAAGCTTATGCACTTGAAGGCTATTACCGTGTCTTTCATCTATTGACTAAACAACCCCAGTTTGTTCAATACTTCTTCACTGGTCATGTGTGCTCACTCTAATTCCATCGAATATCTTGCTTTGTAGACTGAGTGATCCATTTTTCCTTTCTGAAAAGAAATGCTAAGTATTTCACTAAGTTTCTAGTGTTATTAATGAGAAAGCCTGTACATATATACATTTGACCTTTGTTCACAGTAGTGGCCAGCTGCTTTTGAATCCAAGCAATGACACTTCTGCATAGTCTCTGAAATCAGAATTGCATAAAAAGTATAATCAAAATCTTTACAAAATCAGGGTAAGAGGTTATACAGTATGCTTCCCTTACATCCACAAGACCTATTTCAGAAATAAAAATAGGGCAGTGTGATATGACTTGTCCCTGAGATACACGTACTGGCGTCCACATGACTTTCTGGGTTCCTTCTAGTCAGCGGCGTGCAACCGACCATCCACAGATCTGAACAGGTTAGGAAAAATGATGTAAGCAAGCTCTCTCAGAAAGTTATATTCTTTTTGTGGTGAGTGTTTGTATTTGTGTTAATTCCAGAGGTTTTTAACCAGAATTCCTTTTTCAGTCTGTTTCACTGCAGTCATGTGTCTTGTTTTTTGTTTGTTTGTTTGTTTTTCCCCCTGTTCTCCTCCTCCCACCTACCCCACTCCACCCCCGGTAATCTTCCTGGATTCCAGCAGTGTGCTTTCAGTTGCTTATCAGAGTTCCCTCGTGAGTGTATCAATAAAGCTGGACAAAAAGACCAGGCTGCAGCGTGCCTGAATTAGCAGTGTACAAGGTTAAAAAGGTGGAGGGTAGAATGGATGAAGTACATAGCTGTGGAATAAACTACTTAATATATACTAGAGATTTTCAGGAGTGGGTGTATTTTTTTTTCCACACTTCAAAAGCAAGGCTCTTGCAAATTCATATATCCCCTTCCTAAAGCACGTGGGCAAGATATCGATTCAGTGAAAATGTCAGAAGAATTCTTTTTAACATTAGCAAATATGTTTTTCCCAACACTTTTGAAACAGATAAAGCAGTTTTTTGGTTGCATCACTCCCCCTCCCCCCAAACGTTGTCAAGATGGATGCATTTAGTCAAATTTTTATGAAACTTCTAAATGTAAAGTGTTGCTTGTTAATCTATAGGAGTTTTGAGGCATCATTTTTATTGGTGCCTTTTTTGTAATTTGTCTCAGGTAGGTATATTTTCCCCTAATTTTCTAACCCCATTACTGTTAGTTAGTGCAAGCCAGGAGAGGAACATCTACATAACAAAGAGAGGAGGATGGGAAGATTCACATCAGAAGCTACATTTTTCCTTCTGCTATTTCCAGTAGCACAACTCGCACCAGAGTTGTCTTCGCTTTCTGCAACACGGAGAGCTGCAGGCATTTGGGTGGTGTGGGATGATCTGGCACCATCTCAGGAAAGAGTTTGTGCCCTTAAGGGTCCACTTGTTGTCACAATAAAGCTTAGATTTTTGGAGGGGCCTGTAAGGTCCTGTTCAGTAAAGAATACCTATCTGAACTCCACTATATGCATAATGCATTTAAAATCTGTTTGCGTTTTGTTGCATGTAATCATGTCGGTGAGCGTCTTTTGGTGTATGTAACTAGATGCTGACCCTCAAGTCCTCGCTCATGTGTTTGCATCATAACCGCACACCTGGTTGTACAGCAAAGAGCCCAGGCGCTTTAGTTCCCACAGTTTGACAATGTTTGTAAGTGAGTAGCGCTGTGCTTAAACGGAATCGCATCGCAGAGCTCTTCACCGGCTGTGTTGTGTGAGCAGCGCTCTTGCCATTATCGTCACGTCTCTGGACACATGTGGAGAAATAGATAAGGTACAGCAGCTCCTCCCTGGTGACAAGTTATTAGGCTGCTGCACCCTACAGAAAACACATACACCCTTTCATCTGCATGGGTAGTGTAAACAACAAATCAGTGTTAAGGTGCTAGATGAGATCCTTATCTTTTTCTATTATCCGACAGGTGACAACAAATAAAAATTAAGAGAAACGTGCTTTAGAACAGTAACAGGGTAACTTACAGACAGGAGTGGAAAAGTGTGAGCTCTGTGATTGTATTAGCATAGTGTTCAAATGAGAAATTTTAGTTTTAATGTCTTTAAAAAATAATGTGTCATTGTTCATGTTTACCAGGTTAACCTTTTGTTCAAGAATATTGACTTACTTTATTATCTCTTAAAAATCTATTTAAATCATGTGTTTATTTGGAATATGATTTAAATTGTAATTAGATTGAAGAATGTCTTAGTAATTCTATTGCAACAAGGAAGTGACTATGAAATTACGCGGTACAAGTTCTGTCAAACCTAGGAACTTGTGGATTGATTATTAGTATTTTACTTCATATTCTTTCTGTAAAATATTGCTTTGAGATTTGGGATTTCTTCAGTCATATGGATTGACAAGAAGATCCATTGTGTGAGTTCTACTGGAACTTGCACAAATGGCTCCCTTGGAGAAGGAAGGAAGGCACCTAGACCTGTCCAAATTATTTCCTCAGTAGTTTGCTGTATGTTGCTTTTTAAAAATGAAAACAAAAACCAACCAACCACACAAAAAACCACCTCATTCTCAACAGAATGTTAAAGCTATTAGATTTTTATTATTATTATTATTATTTTTTTCCTGAATATCTCATCTTAGTTTATTTTGATACTGATCTTTAGGTTATATGTTTATTTTTGACCATTTATTGCCTCTTTATTGTTAGATCTACCTCCACAAAAGTAGCAATTTTTTTTCTGTCCTTCTTGTAATGAGGGGCCCAAAACTGAACACAGTACTCGAGGTGCGGCCTCACCAGAGCCGAGTACAGGGGGACAATCACCTCCCTAGCCCTGCTGGTCACACTGTTTCTGATACAAGCCAGGATGCTGTTGGCCTTCTTGCCCACCTGAGCACACTGCTGGCTCATATTCAGCCGACTATCAACCATCACTCCCAGGTCCTTCTCTGCCAGGCAGCTGTCCAACCACTCATCTCCCAGCCTGTAGCTCTGCTTGGGGTTGTTGTGCCCCAGGTGCAGGACCCGGCACTTGGCCTTGTTGAACTTCATGCAGTTGGCCTCAGCCCATCGTTAATTACACCTATTAGATTAGGTCTGTCTTATACCAAATTTCATCCTTTACTATCTACAGCCGTTGAAGTTGCATGTATACTTGCATTTAAAAACAGTTTATTTCGTACTCCAGGGTTTGTCTTGTGTGTTGCATATTCTGTAACCTGCCTGGCCGTAAGAAATTACTCGCAGCTTTTGAAGTGCCTGTTACAGAACTGCACCTTCTGCAAAAGACCCATTCATTCTGCACTACCCTCAGAAGTCTGTCTCTAGCACTGTGCAATGCTGTTAACTTCTGCTATGTTGTCCATCCATGCAAAACTGTCAGTTACCATCTGCATTGATCTCCTTTCATCTTAACATTATTGACAAATGTGAAAATGTCCAGAGAGCTTTTTGTTACTATTACTTGTCATAGTGTTAAACTTTATTTTATTTACTCATTAGTCTTAAAAGTTCACCGTATTTGTATTTTTTGATAGTCTTTTCCATTACACCATTCCATCTGCCAAACATAAACTAATCCTCCTCACCAATATTTGGATTTTTCTCTGGGAACGCTAGTTTTATGGTTGCTCTTTAATATAGCCACGCTTAATCCAAAGCAGAATATTACTCCAAAGCAAATCTCTTTTGTTTATTGGCATAAATTCAGGTTTTTGCTTGGTTTCATTGCAGCAGTTTAATTGCAAGCCTCAGTCAAGACATCATTCGGAGTACCTTCCAACTGCCTGGAATTCTCAACGGAAACTTTGCAGGCATCACTTTGTCAACAGTATTTTGAATTTCTTTGAATACGAAGTGAATGTGATGTGTAATTAACCAGCCATTCCTACTTTTGGGTCAGTTTCGGGAAGTAAAATGCAAATCCTTGTAATCCGCGAGATGATTTTTTGTTGTTCACGTCTCTTAAAGAACTAAATTCCATAGAGATTTGTGCCAATGTCTGAGGAATACCAGGGTATTACTACTCTACTGACTAAGCAGCTCTTTTTAACTCGGATTTGCTCTGCACGCCACTTTGTCCTCTTTACCACAGGCAGATTTCACATAGGTTTGATATATTGTTTTACAAGGAATATGCAGAAGGCTGAGCAAAACCAGCAGTTCTAATGTGCATTAGGTCACAAGACCCTGCTTCTGCCTTGCTGACTTCTCATCTGACCACCCATGACAGAATACAGAAGTTGAAAAAGGACACGTCACAGTCAACCTTGCCTGTAAAGGAGCTGGCTGCTACAGACCTTTCATCTCCTAAGGAAGTGGAGCCATTTGGTATACAGTGAGAGAAGGCACCAACTTTTATTTCCTGACTTTTATTCCTTCTGCGGCTCTTTGCTTCTGTTGTTATTTTTCCTTTGTTTGGCTAGCACATAGATATTATTTTTTTAAAAAAAAAGTAACTGGACTCAAACCCCATGATACCTATTAATTTTATGCTTGGTGCATTTAAGCAATATCTTGCTCTATTAAAAGGCAATAATGCCCTTTCTTCCTTTTCCTTAACCTCATTATGTTCTTGCTAAATCAACGCAATTGTAGCAGTTCTGGTCTCCTGAGGATTCTCTGAGAAAGCATTTTCAGAAGAATTTCAAGACTGAGGCCTGTGGAATAGCCTACTTTGAGATGAATATTCTCAAGATTTACTGTTTTTTTGGGGGGGAAGAGAAAATATAATATTTTGTTTAGTTTCTAATGTTTTCTGGCAGAAGTGTTTGTTACAACGTTGGAGATATTCCAGACTAGTTAGCAGCCTGCTGAAGCCTTTTAATTCCCTTGTTCAGTTAAGCACAAAAATATTTTGTTTTATTTTCATGGGAAGTGTTATTGATGACTCAGGCACCCATTTCATTCCACTGAAATTAATGTTTAAGTGACATAAGAGCAGATATTCTTGGAGACAGGCTTTATAGAAGGTACTGCATAAAGCTTTGGAATGATGTCGTTATTTAAACTATTTTTGTCCCCTTTTTTTTCCTTTCATTTTGGCTCTCCAAAAAAAAAAAATCAACTAATACTTTTTTCATTAAAAATAATATATATGTGGTCTAAACCACCTTGATTATGTAATCAAGAATGTAAGGGGAAGAAGTAAGGTGTGAAGATCTAAAAAAAAAAAAAGGTATTTTTCTGAAGTAAGCTGAATATTACTGATTCTGAATGTGGTAATGCAGTTTTTCTTAAATGGGAATACTACTAGTTTTTTCTTTGTGTGGCAATCCAGACCATACAGGGGTCTGAAAGTCTTCAAATAAGAGCTAGAGGGGCCTACACATGATGTTTTATAATCGAATCCTGCATTTTTTCCCAATTTCATGACCACAAGGGATGCTTAGAGATTTCATGAAATAAATTTTTATTTCAAAAAAAAAAAAAAAGTATTCTAATGGTGTTTCATTACAGTGACCCTTAAGTACTGGCAGTTCATTGGCTGCTATTGGCTGCTTCTACGAATCTTGCAATATGGGACAACTTCTATACATTTCGTAGGTAAAATCAAACATGAAAACGTGGCTATACTTTATTTTTCTTTCATTCTGTGAGTTAATTATATTTTATATATTATATTTTATATATTATATTTTTTATCAAGGTAAAGCTGTTTAAAGTCGTAGACTTTATTTTAATTTTTGGTTGATCATTATGGGAATTATCCTAATAGGCAAGATATGGGATCAAGGCCAGGCATCTACTAAATTTAGGAGAGGTTTGTGCAGATGCGGGTAATTTTTTTCCTGCTGCTAAATTTCCTGCTGCTTCCATAAGGAAATAAGTCTTTGCTTCATAGGCCTGAGTGCAAGAGGTATATGGAATGGAAGGAACGTAGTTTCCTATTCTTTGTGATCATGTAGTAGATCTGTGAGTGTTTTGTTGGATTTTTTGTTTGTTTTACTTTCCATTTGGTGTAGTTAGGACAAAAATAAGGCCATGTCTGTTTAAATAGAAGTTAGAATACAGTTAAAATCAAAGCTACAGAAACAGAGAATATTGTTCCCAAAAGGAACTTAATTGGGAGGAACACCTTAAACCTAGGTTCTTTAAAACCTTCAGTGTTGTTGCGTTATTGGTTTGCTTCTGTTGGCACAAAGGCAAAATGTCTGGGTGGAGATGGTTTTGTTAGAGACTAAAAAGAGTTCCATATTGATAGGGATATCAGACGCAAGCCCAAGCCCAAATAGCAGACTTAGTAATAGTAAAACAGTTATTGGCTAGGTTTCTTTCCCAGCAGAGTCCTCTAGGGATCATTTTTAACCCTAGTTGCTATATTTAGTAGTGACCTGGAAGTTTACTTAAAATCTTTGCTGCAGTAGTGTGCAGAGTTCATGAGGACTGAAGCACTAAATTGAGCACCAGCCAACAATAAGCATTTCAGTACAGAAGTTGGAGATTTTTCCTGGGAAACAGTGTTTTGGATTTATATTTTTGCAAGTGTCAGCTATTTATAACAGATCATCATTGTCCGTGGAAGACCTATAGCCAGGAGGGCTAGTATGACTTCGGAGCCCTTGTATTTGCCGTTGTTACTGTGCTGTTGGAAAGCTGTGTGCTGTTCTACTGCCAAATCGGGAAACAAACAGAGTTTTTTTTATAGGGTTCCATTAATCCTTCATTATAGTGCTATACTGTAGTTGTATGTAATAGCTCATCAAAAAAAAAAAAAAAGATAAATTTGATCTAGTGTAAACATCTATGGCTACTTGAAAAAGTAATAGTTTTCTGCTTCTTAATCTATTAGATAAAGCACTATAAAATCAATGCTTAGAAACCGAAGCATAACAAAACTTTATTATTGAAAAGATTTGTGGAGGAAAAAGATTCTTCACCACTGAAAACCACTGTAGCATAAATCAGTATTTTGAAATAATCACTAACTAATTTTTTTTTTGAAGTCCTGTTTTGTATATTGTACTGAAGATCATTTAGATGATCCCACCAGTTAATTCCTTTCCCATTTCTGAAGGTAATTTCTCACATGTGTAACTGGGGAAAAGAAAACCCAGCACAAGTATGGCATTTACAGTTTACTTATTCATTTTTGTTCCTCTTTTCACAATATTTGTAACTGGGGAAGAAAAAATAATGGTATTAAATGGAAACAATCTTAAAAGGCATGATGGATGATATCATTAAACCTCAGGTTATTTCATAAACACCTTTATAAATCAATTTTATTTGTGGTGTGGGATGAAAATGAAAAATACCTTTACAATGGGTTATCATTCAGGATGTATTTATTGGCTAGCCTAGGAGTTACATTCACCTAGTGGCTATGTTTGAACATTTAATAGAAATAATGTTGACCTATTCATTTCATAATGGAAGAGACAGTTAAAGGAAATCTGGAAAAATACCTTGAGAAAATTGGGATTCATAAGCTTGCTTGATGCACTGATAGTATCGCAGAGAAATAAGATTTATCTTTGAAGGCTGTTTTCTGCCTGGTTACTATGTATCTTATTTTTCTTTTCTTCGTAAGGGAAGAGTTGGCTAATTTTCTCTAGTTATGTTCAGGCTTTTTAGTTGGGTTTACCATATAATAAGAATACTTGACATTGGTTTGTTTCTCTGTAAGAACATAAGTGAGCTCTGATGTTCTCCAGTTTGATTCTACCTTTTTTATGAAAAAGGAAAATGGGTAAATTTCTTAGTCAATTGTAGTTCTAATGTATGAAAATGAATAATACCCTTTTCATTTCTTGATATATTACAAATAAATGAGAAAACTAGTATCTGCTGGTACTGAAATAGTTTGTTTCTTCATTATTAGGTATCTTTTTATCATAATTTCCCAGAATTTTATAAATAAATTATCATACATTGTTTTCTTTTGGAGGTTGCTATTGCCAACCAGACTAAGCTTATTCTTTAGCAGTAAGTACCTGTTACATCCATTGATTATCGAAACCTCAGTTTTATAGTGCTCTTCAGACTGGAGCTGTTTTCTACTTCATACTCTAGAAATATGTTTTTCCATAAAATTTAAATGTCATGAAAATCATTGCAACTTCTCTTTGTGTTGTATTTCATTAGAGAGCCTGATTATGGTGACACTGACAGAAACATTTGAAATTTCTGTTTCTTCATCTGTTTAATGTGTTTTGTAAGTGACACTTCATTATTTCATTTTAATTAGACTCATGTGTTATGTGAAGCCAAAGGATTTACGCAGTTTTTTGTTTTTGTTTTTGTTGTTATTGTTGTTTTTACAATTAAGAGGGCATTTTTATCAAGAAAAACTTAGGATGACCTGAATTGTTGGTAAGACCCGTATGTTGTTGACATTGATTGTGGACATCATTATATGCTGTACCTCTAAAGTTGATGCTATTGTTTTGGCTTTTATAGCAGTTAGTCCTGTTTCAAACTAAATTTTACTCTGGATTAATAGGCACTAGTTATTAGGCTATTCTTTTTGAAATTACCACCGATCCGGTCTTGCTAAGTGTGCTTCTGTCGTTAGGCTGACAGTGCGTATCTGCTACCTATAAAACTTTCCTCATATAAAATTCAGAGCAAATGAAATGCAAATTATTTTTTTGTTACCTCTTAGTAGAAATGATTAGCTGTATTTCACAGAATGAGGCTTAGGAGAATTTTTCCTTTATGTTTTTAATGGCCAAATCCAGAAGGCATCTGAGAGCTGGCTTTATTTAGCATTTATCGAGATGGGCATAATGTTGAGTGTGCATTAAATTGTGCGTACTGGTTTAACGATCAGAAAAGCTCATCACACTCTAGCTCCATCCTTCCTGCCTGCTCTGCCAGGAAGCTCTGAGAAGATGTAGTACAGCTGGCTATTCTGGCTTTGAGCCATGCGTGGATTTGCCTACATATCAGGAATTCCCTACTTTCCCTCAGAAAAAAAACCCTCTCTCTTAGGCAAAAGTGCTAAAATAAAAGGCAGGATCTAATTACACCATAAACTTTAACCACCTTTTTCTCCTATGTGAGAAATCTCCGTACTCATGCTGTGCTCATTTCCATACTCATGCTAAGTGCAGGGGGAATGTTTTATAGGAAAAGATAAAATGAATGCAGTTTGAATAGAAAAACAAATGTTTTTTTTTTCAGGTCATGGTCTTGCATGCCTGAAAGCTGTCGTAACCGTGTGTTTCAACCATTTCGCTGCAATGCTAATATTGCTACAATACAAATGCTTGTCATCTTGACCACGTTCAAAAACTATTGCATAGGTCATAAAGATTTCCTCCCATGAAATCCCCTGTTTCCCTTAAATTTGACAAGTGGTTACTTGTCTTTTATTGCAGTTCCAAATATCCTTGACTGAGCAAGTGAAGTATTGTAAAGTTGCAGTTGAGAAGGTCCAGATTCCCGAAAAAAAACCTTATGGCAAAGAGAGGAAGAGAGTTTCAGTAAATCAGTTTAGTGACCCAGTTTATGATGGTAGCCACAAGCTATTTGTATGCCAGAGCTGAAGAAGCATTGGCACGCAATAGCAAATGCCACCAAAACTAGCAGGTCGTGGAGCTGGACTGCGACGCTCTCCCAGAGAAGAGAATGGATTAAATGGTTAAATGGTTAAATTGGAATCGTGGAGGCAGATCATACTGCTGTGTGCAAACTGCAGTGAGGTTACTTTCTTTATTCTCTCATGTGACTCATTCTCTCTAAGCAGAAGCAGCATTGTGTGTATTAAGGAATCAGCTTGAAATAATGTGGAAGAATATGAAGTAAGAGAGAGCAAAAGGAAGTAATTTTCATTTAAATTGAGGCAGTGCTTCATAAAAGAATTGTACTTTTTAAAATGTGTATCACTTAAACTGTTGTCAAAATTGAATGACAGTGTGTGTTATTTGCATTACCTTAAATTTCTTTGGTAATAAAATGATTCATCGTGCTACATACAGTGATTCCAATAAGAATGCAAAAAACGTTTTTTTGCCAACATGAATAATTATACATTAGGGTCCGTGATTTGTGTCAGTATGTGGCTGCTGGAGAAACTGATCGTTACCCAGACCAATTACAAAATACATCTCTTTCTATATTATTCTGTAGTATCCATTGCTCTAACTGTAGCTTTCAGCCTAATAAACACGTCCATTTGCGAAGCACTGCAAAGAATACTTCCCAGCAAAATGCGAGTAGCCTGCCTGGCACTGTCTGGTGTTGCTCTGTCTGAGCAGGACAGGGTCGGGGCTATAGCCCAGTGCCACCGCGCACTCTGTTGGCACTGAGCCTTCGCTTCAGAGTCATTAAAAGCAGAGCCCTTTCTGCTCCTAGCTATTTAAGAATGCATGGCACCTTCGGAGGCAGGAAGACCAAGAGCAGTTACACTGCGTGGCAGATCCGGAAGAGCTGTCCTCAGTGGGCTGATGAAGTTGTGCATTTCCTGATGCAGCGATGCTTACATGGTCAGTGGCATCAGGAAGGTTTTCAAATGAAAGACTCTTTTAAAACTTCAGCCATTGTAGATAAATACTGGAACTATCCTGCTAATCATTATCCTGCTTCATGATGGACTCCCGTTTGCTTCAGAGAAGAGACATCCTTGCTGAGCATGATGTGCTTCTTCGAGTGGCACAGATTTTGTTGGGGAAAAATCCTCAGAATTTCATGGCACTCCAAGCGACAGATAGATTTAGGTTGCGTGGTGTTTTGTTGGTGGTGGTTTTGTTTGTTTTTTACATAACACAAATGGCGAGGGGTGAAATACAGTGCTAAGAGACTAGGTTTTTTAAGGAAGTGCTACAGTGTAAATTATGCTCTCAAGCAGAGAGATAATGTTGTAAAATAGACTCTCTTCATTAATTGTCTGCAGATCTTTGACACTGTGTACAGTGATCACAGAAGATCTGTTGATTTTATACAGCTAGGAGGCTTTAGCGTTCTTCATAAGCAAGCCGTAAGACTATCCAATGCAGAGGTAAATTGTACATTTTAAATTAGCACTTGAGAAAATGCTCGACTTTTGGTGTGCCTTCTGAAAATATATATGGCTTTCTTGTTTTTTGGAAAACGCTGAGAATCAGTTTCACATCAAAAAAGCATGAAAGCATGAATGCTAAATAAAACAGAGTGCTAAGTTTAGACAAAAGCGATGTTTTGGGAGGACCTAATATGTTTGTTAATGACCATATGTGACTTGTAATATTAATCTTAAGATTTAATATCCACTCAGACATGCATGAGACAAGAAAGACATGTCACTAACAAATAATGGTATATAAGTTTTTCTTTTTAATCATTTTCCTTACTATTTTTTTTAATTCTTTGGTGTGTTGCTTTTAATAGTGAAGCACAGAATCTTAAGCTGGGTTTTCTTTTTGAGACAAACTAATTTGCATTTGATACAGAAAAATGAATTGTGAGTTTTCATTGAGACTTTCTAGTGTCGATATTTCCATAGGAAGAGCAGTTCTCAAAGAAGCTCATTTCCTGTAGCTAACGTTTTATTTCAAATGCCTTCAAAAAGACAAATAAAGTATTAAACTCGTATGTCTGTTTCACTTGCAAGAAACAAAACAAAGGCAATCCAGTCAGTAAAGCAAGTTACTATATTTTCTGACACGCGCTTTTGCATGAAATGCCTACTATTCAGTGAGTGTGTATTTAATTGCCATTGAATTGTTTCATGTCTGAGTTTCTATAGTGTAATTCAAGTAATATGAGAAAATTTCATAGTGCTCGATCTATTAAGGAAAGAATAATGTTTTTATGGTATATTGAAGTCTAAATCTGAAGTTGTAAGACTAATAATATCAACAAAGATGACAATAATGCTTTCTTTTGGTGTGTGTTGATGAACAATTCTGTACTGGGACCATGACTGGGGATGTTCTGATGTTGGACTAAGGTGGACTCTGAGCATCCTGGCAAAGAACTTTTTACGCAGCCTGGCCGTAAATTGTGTCCTGTCTTCCCCTTATTTCTTGAAATATAACATAATCGATTGTACTTTTCTTAGACAAGTGCACTTGGATTGTTTACTGTTCCCCTCTCAATCTCTAGAAAAATTATGAATTTTAGAAATTATTACTACATTATTGCAATTTAGTGTTAACAAGCGTTACAATTTATATAAAGTCTTTCAGGATTAAATGAGTTAAAAATAATTTGCAGATGTTCAAATGACTGGTAGCAATCTACATGTCTGATACTTTAAGCATAAGTCTAGGAAATGTAGATGATCTCTGGTTGGTGGACAGGTAGTATAAGCAATTATAGTATTGCTTGTTATGTCCCCAGCATGGAGATACAATTAGAGAACTTGCTAATTATTAAAAATTTGAGAGATGTGTTTTGGAAACGGGGAGTTGCGATGTTAGAATAGGACAAACTCAGAACAGGGATTGATATTTGCATCATTTTTAGATGATTCATTGAAAACATCGATCTGCAATTCACATTTTTTTCATTTAAATTAACAATCTGCTCTTTCAAGTGTTCTCATAGGTTTTACACAATTGACTAGTGCCAATGAATGGTGTGACCTGAACCTGGGCAACACATGTGAAAGCCCGTGATTATGCAATTATGCATGTGTCTCAGAAGAAAAACTAGAATTAGCTAATAGATCTGTTGTAACTCTGAAGCATTTTAGGTATATTTCGAAGGAGAAGCTGGTCATGAATCCTTTGGGAAGTTCATGAACATTTTTTGCTTGTATGTCTATTTTTTGTGTGTTTGTGTGCGTGTCTTTGAGGATTTTCATTCATGAAATTTTGCTAGACAAATCATTGTAATGGTGTTAACACTGGGTACTGTCATTTGCTTCCTAATGACTGGGTAACGTGTACTGTGGAACTACGGGATTAAGAATATTGTCAGTGTGAATCCTTGTTTTTTGATGGAAGAGTAGGTGAAGAATTCCTGGATTCTCTTTACAGCTCAGTGTTCTTCTTCAAACTTGAAATATTTTAAACATTTTTGTTGAGTCGGAGAGTTGCTTATTAAGTGGATGAAAAAAAAAATTGCATTTTCAAAATAAGCAGTCTGTCTCTGTTATTGCTTAACACAGCTTATTTTTCTTTTGGCTTTTCCAGGTATGAATACCAGCAAGAGTGAGACAGTGAAAGAACATCCCTTACAACCCTCTAGAAGATCTCTGCCATGCTTAGCTCAGAGCCAAACTCATCCTCAGAGTCTGAGCAAGCATTCTTCATTTCTGCAGCCAAATCGTGTGCAGCCACAGCCTCGGCCTCAGCCCTTAAGTGCAGGGACATCTACAGCTACAGTGGATGTAGTGTCAGAACGAGGTAAGAGGCTGTCTTTCAGCAGCTTCTTCCAACACTGGGTGTGGAAGGGATCTTTGGGAACGTTATTTATAGTCCTGTGATATCTTAGATATAGGATTTTTTTAGCATATTCCATTAAATTACAGAGGCATCTGATAAGCTTTGATATGTTTGGGTATCTACAGTTTGTTGAAGAGACAGTGACGGAATTGTATGCAACAGCTGGAAGAACCTTGGTGCCGAGTTCTTGAGTGTAATCCCTATAATGTTTGAAGTGAGACTTTAAAAAGTTTTGCTTATTTGTCTAAATTACAAGTTATTTATGCTCGCTGAAAATAAGACAAGGAACTGCTCACATATGCTGTGCAACAGCATGATAGTTTCAGTAGTCTGTCCTAGGACAGAGAGGAAAAAAATAAATACTGGGCTTTCTATACTAAAAGTCTTTAACTATGTCGGAGCATACCTATGAATTTTAGCTTTTGTTGGATACAGGCTCTGCTTTTATTTTATGACTGCTATTTTAATAGATAAGCATGCCTTAACAGAGAGACTAGTCTAGCTGGAGATATCAGTCATTGTGTGTGTACCCTATTGCCAGCTACTGCCAAACACTGTTGTCAAATCTGTGTGAACCTGTATAGATTCAATTGACTGGTTTCTGCAGCTAAATTTTGCAAAGTCCTTCCTTAATGTCGATAGGCACTAAGTGTTACTCTAGTAAGCTATTTTATTAAGTTAAACTTCTCTCTGAAAGAATGAAAGTCTTCAGTAAAGTGATTGTGTTTTTTCTTCTGCCAGTTGAAAGTACTTATCAACACTTGAGTGTATTTCTTGTGTTTTGAGTCACTGACTGCTTTAAAAAGTGTATCTTGCCTTCATACATGTGTATGATGATATGACTATTGCTTTTATTCCAGCTAAAGTGATGGAGACTTTGGAAAACAACGTGATGAAGCTGTCTAATACAGAATACAGTGATCCATTTTTAGGTAAGTTTATGTCTGAACTCAAGTAATAACAAATTGCTGATGCTTCCATTATACTTGTGGTATTTCTGTGTGGAAGAGCAATACTTATCCTGAACTGCCAGGTTGTTTTGAAATGGGAGAATAAATGTGATTAATGAAATGTGTGCTATCATAGATATTTTAAGGGAGACATTTCAGAAAGTTTCATAATACTTTCTCAATTTTCAGACCAACAGTAAATAGCGATTAAAGAGACATGTATTTTTTCATAGATTTAATGTAACCTTTTTCCATAACAGTCCTTCATAATACAATCACTTTGAAGCATACATTAGAAATTCCTTTGAAATTGTGGGTTTTTCTCATATTATTATTATTCCTGTTTATTACTTTGCTCAGGATTGTCGTGGTTGCAGTTGTTGTTATGCTGTTTTTACTCTACATATTCACACAAAATATCTGACAAAAAAAAAAGTTACAGAGAAAAATAGCTGTAATTGGGGCATATTTGTACCTGCACTTACGCTATTCTGATGCTTAAAGCCAAAGAAAGTAGAAAAGTCTTAAAATAATGTCATCCTTGCAATGTCAGAGACTATATACACACAAAAGAATTAACTTGTAGGTTCCAAAACTGTTTTTTAAATTCCCTGTCCATATATCCCCTATTAGAAGTACATAAAGATTTTGCTGTACCTTGCATAACTACTGTGAAAGCTCTTTTTGTTCACAGTCAGTGTAGCATCCAACTAAAAATGGTATCGTCATGCTGAAGGAAAGAGATTTGCTTTCAGAAAGCTATTTCTGCTTAGCTCTCACTTGTTTTTGTATTGATTTTTCTTGCTTCCTAAAATATATGGTGGAGAATAAAGTCTTCAAAGTCTCCTAAAGCAGTGGTTACTGGAAATGTGAGTGAAACTGATAGTTCCTCCAAAACAAAGTAAAAATGCTTCAAAATCGTCACAGAGTCCAAAAACTTGGCGTGAAGATTGTGTTAGAACACCACACGTCTGAGTTAGGTTCCTGTTGAAGTTAGTGCTGTCCCTCAGTGTAATTGGTGGCATTGGGTACAAGTATGGGTATGAGAAGTTTACACTGTTATTCTTAGTTTTCTTCTTTTTTTTTTTAAAAAAAAAATCCTGTTATTTTATTTCAATTAATTGCTCACATATACACATACTGATGATATTGTGTATTTATGTGTGGTAGAAGAAATTTTTTCTTTTAGTAAGTGATGCACTATTTTTTGTTCATATCCACTTAGTTTTCACCTGAAAATAAACATGGAGACTTCAGAGATTGAGGAAAAGATAGATCGAGTCCCATCAGTTCAAAATTGTGTTAAACTTTTCTGTGGATGTTCTCTTCTGACTATAGCTATGCTATTTGAAGAGACAGAAGAAAATATTTAAATGGTGGCCTTTTTCTAAAATGGTTCTTTAATTTGCATGTGTAAATCAAGACACTCCCCAATTATATCACTGAAATCAGTGAAACTATTGTATATTGCGAGAAGTGTGATTGGTTGGGATCTTCACCTGCAGGCACGAAACAGTATTTGTAAATAAATCCCAGACAGGAGCAGTAGGGATTGTGTTAGATAAAATCAGCATTAAGCTCATCATGAGAAATCAGAGACAGTTAAAAGCACTTAAAAAAAAAAAAAAAAAAAAAGCCTTTCTATAAACCTTCAAAATGTTCAAAATGCATTTTTTTTCCTTTTGAGGATCTTGTTTATGTGGGTAAGAAATTGTCTCCAAGACTAAGCCATTCCGTGATTCTAAAGCGAAGAGAAAATAGATTTTTTTTCCTGAATCCAAACAATCAACTGAGTATTGCTGCTTGAGCTTTGATCACCAAGGAAGTGCGAATGATGCAGTGCTGCTCCAAGCTTTAGTCGGCAAAACAGTCTGATTAATGGGTATCATCTTTTTAAGAACCTTTTTCAAACCACTCTCCTGAGAACATGAAAGAATGCCGAATTAAGTGAATGTGGTGAATTTTTAATTAGACAGTGTCATGGAAGTGTACACAAAATAGACCAAATGGCTTTCTTCTCTTTCAGAACTGTAACTGACTGGATCTTCTGCCTTTTTGTGAGAAAGGGATTAATAGGCATCAGATAAACGTTTTGAATTCAGCGGAAAGCTTCTCCTTTAATTAATTGACTGTAGCTAAGTCCATAAATACGTTGGTCTTACTTAGTCAGTAATGTTGATGAATTTGTAAAGTAGGCAGATCATGTATCACACCTTTCTTACAGATAACACAGCCAAACAGAATCAAGGATATAATGGTTTTATGTGTTTGGTTTTTTTCCTCTGTCAGTTTTAGGTGGTAAATAGTGTTTTTAGTTTGAGGAATGAGGAAATTGAAGGAAAGAAATAGGCACAGCTTCTGTAACCTAAAATGTGATCTGTGGGGTTTCAGATGTGCCGTAATGCTCTGTGCTTAGCCAAAGCTTAGTGGAAATTCACATCCAGCAAAGGTTAACATCAGGGCTTTCAGATCTTACACAAGGTGGAAAGCACCTGGTGCTTAGTTCTGGACCTTTAATAAACAGGATTCATTGCATTTCTCAAAGGGTGGTTGTAGAAATTTTCTATTCTCTCTAGAGTAAAATCATGCTATTGCTTCTATGTCCTTGAAAATGTTCCTTCTGTTCCTAGGTTTTTGATTTATAGAAGAGTATTAAGTTCTTTTTGTCAACTGTCTGACCTTGTCACTTATTTTAGCTTGAGTTCTCAATAGGCAAATCTAAAATCTGAGCTTGCTGTTCACCGAGGACATTAGTCACTCAAGCTTCAGGGCAACTTCTTTTATGACTTCTACTTTTCTAATGAGTTAAGTGTTCCTGATTTTTGAGTGTTGAGAAAATGGCTTTTTACCTAAGACCTTCCCTAAGAGACAAATATGCCTGCTAACCAATATAGTATGGCTCCAATTCTGGATGTGCACGTGGAAAAAACAGTTACAGTAAATTTCTTCTCAACAAAAATAAATTTATGTCAACCCATTTAACTACAAGTAGCTAGTCAAATCCAATAACCACACATCTGGGGGAATTTCCTAAGTTTCTTGATGAGAAAATCCCAGTTCGTCAAGACTTTTTTGAAAATATCTGTGGATGAAGATTTCTGACAGTGGGGGAGACTTGCAGAGTAACCAGTACCCTGGCAGGCAAGCTGTCTGTCAGGGAGTGGAAGGCTGAGAGTTGAGCAAATGATTTCTGCAAGAGTGGTACGCACAGCAACTTGGTGACATTGTTACAGTCTGTAATACCTGGAATTTTTCTTGAAAGATGCCTGAGGTTTTTTTTCTAGTATGAAACTGGAAAACTTCAGAGCAACTGTTGTAGAGACAGTAGAAATATTTACTGTCTAGCTAAAATCTTGGATGCCAGACGCAAGGGAGATGCTTATGTGGGATGACAGAGACACTCGGGCTGTCTTAGTGCGGTATTTCAGGTAAGAAGAACGGTATGTCTGTGATAGAGCACTTACCTGCGGTGCGTTCTCATATTAACAATATGGCCATACGTTTTGTGATGAAAACTACGGGATCTGTATGACTTTGTGTCATGCTGCACAAATTAAATTTCAGGAGACGATGCATGTTATGGTGATGTGATGGTCACAAATAGCTGAAATGCGTAGTTATAGCAACATGAGAAAACCCTTTCCTGTGCTATTTTAGAATTGAGTGTCAGGATCTTATAAGAAGTAAATAAAAGAAGATTTGAAAATACATGTGTTGTATATGTAGATGCATGGAAATCTGGGTTACACAAGAACATGGACATTAATATTACTGGACTTATTACCATAACAAAATATTATTTTGTTGTCACCCATTTTAAAATAGATTTGAAAGTCATACCAATGAAACTCAAGCAGTTGTCATTCACCCTCTCAAAGGGAATTCAACGTTGTGCTTTCTTTCTAAGTCTTCTGTCTGTGGATATTTGCTTGAAATTAGTGGAGTATATTTATGCTCTTTTCTGATTTTATTGTGCTTTATTTTTCTTCTGAAAGATGTGCTCAGCAATTAGCTCAGTAGTGTCAGCTGGATTTAAATGATATAGGAGGTTGGACTTCAGTTACGAAATTTGCCTTTGCTGCAGCTACCAATATTAGTGGCTCGAGTTAGAAAAAATAATTAAGTGGGAAATATTTAGTTGGAGCAACTGCATACAGAAAGTCAAATGCCAAAAATGAGATGAGTTCCTTCCTGCAATGTGTAGTGTGGATAAATAATAATAATAATAAAAGAACTATGTCAGTTGCAAAGGCTCACAGAAACAAGAAATAATCTTCCACTGAGTAGTGTGTTCTTTTCTCAAGTCATCCTCTGTGTTCAGCAGTAGGAGCAGAAGGGCAGTGGCAGTATTTGGACAGATAGGTGGCATGTTTTTCTACCTGCTAGGTTCATTTACATTGTTAAAACTACTGTCATTAGTGTTGCCTGGTTTGAGTTCTTTTATGTCCGCTTTCAAACCCTGTAAACCAGATTTCCAAAGGGTTTTCTTATTGCAATACAGATTAATGCCTTTTAAATTCCTGTTTAGCACATAAGTAGCTAAGGACTCGAGATTTTGAGAAGTTAGGCCATATTGAAAGTGCAGTTGAAGTAGGAGGAAAAACTTGCGAATCTGATGCTCAGTCTACTTCTTAACTTGAAAATCCAATTTGCTCATTCTCACAGAAATATCTGCATATAAGTAGCTTTCTAAACTGTGTCAAAGTAGGCAGAACTATGACATGCTGAAATGTCTTATTTCAATTAAGATGTCAAAAATGAGTAATGGATAATACAATCAACAGAATTTGGCATTCAGGATTTAGCTATAATGAGCATCTAATTTTAATTTATTTGGCAGTTTTTATCAGCTGCCTCATTAGCAATTAAAACAAAACGTTGTAATACATTTATTCTTTTTTCAATTCTTTTTTTTTTTTCTGAATTAGGTCAATTATGAGTGCTTTATGCATGGTAATGCAGAGATTGAGAAGAATATGATTCAAGAATATGACTCAGGGTCAATTTCTGCTTCAACAGAAAAGTGATGTTTCCACTGTGATGGTTAGAATACATTTTTAAAAGCTTGTTTGATCTTTAGGTAACGTCACTATGGGTTAAGTGTGGTGACATCTATTCTGACTGTGTCCTGAGATGGCTGAAAATCTGCCTTAGGATACTTCGTAACGTACACAGTGTCTGAGGGCATTGTCCAGCTGCCACTCTAGAGCTGGTTCACGCCTGGAGAGCTGGCAGCATGAGTGATGCAGCTAAGCGATCCATTAGGAGTGTAGTGCTCACTGGAACTAGGTAAGGATTAGTCTTCTGAAAGCATAATATTGAGGTTCAAAATATCTAAGCTCTTTGGGCATTTAATCTGCCTGTACCAATTCTGTATACCATCCTAACTCCTCCAGATAGCTAAAAACCTGCCTGGCTCCCTTTTTAAAAATTAGTTATATTCTGTGTAATGGTTACAATTCTCATGAGAAATTGTACAGTAAGAAAAGCCTGCACTCATCAACTATGCTAGTATTTGGTATATAAGTATGCATATGCAGGTAGCTGAAAAACCTTTAACGGTATGTTTACAATATAGCATTCCAGGTACCTACCAGAATAAACTAAGATGGCCTAAATACATCACAACCTCATTTATCTGAGTGTCTAGTAATATCCTCCTGCAGGTTATTTGTTGTTTCTGGGACTAAAATTGGGGCAAAAGGGGATTAATTTCTTGACCAATAATCTAATTCTTTCTAAAGCTTACAAGGTCCAACAAGAATCATCTTATCAGAATTTGTGAAATAAAATTATCAAGGAATAATTTTTATATGACTTTCCCTTTCAATAATAGTGTCAGGTTTCAGTTGAAAAAGATTTTCTATCCTACACCAGTTATCTAGAATATGAATGGATAGTTTGTTGCAGGGAAATTGGGACAAATACTTTTTATGTTGTAATTACCATAAAATTAAAATGCACTCTTGGCCCTTCAGAATTATGTGATAAAAAGGTAGCTAAAAGACTCCTAGAAATGCAAATCTCTCCATCTCAGTAAGAGATGTTATCCACTTGATTAATGCTTAATTTTTAAAAAAGAAAATCACTTTGTACCAAAGTCTGGATCCAGGTTGATGGTACAGATGGACTTAAATGTTCAGATATGCTAACGATTGTGTCAGTGCTATAAATACGTACCCAATTAAAGAGATGTCCTTGATTTACTGAATTGAATAGAGAATTGACTTCATTGAAAATTGAAATATGATTGGTGTTTGCCCCTAGAATTAGGATCTGTCACCCTTTTCTCTGATTTAATATTCTTGTCTTTATTGAAAATTTAAGCTTTTTCTTTTTCCCAGGGTAAAACCACCACAACAGCAAAGCACATGTAGGACAGGAGTTATTACCAGCACAAGAGAGAGCAAATTTTGCGGGAGGCAGGCAGAGTTGCCTGAGGTCTGTTAAGGAGCAATGTGAACTCAGTTTTCCTGTTTTGCTCCTCTGGTGACTTCTTGCCTGCTCTCTGCCCCTCCCCAAATCAGGCAGGCCAGTTGGTGGTTGGCAGTAGAGTCCATCCAAGAACTGCAAGAGTGGTGTAAGCTGGCAGTTGTTCTTGGCACTAACAACCAATTTAGTTGTTGTGGGCCAGGGAAGGCATGATGGGAAATAAAGAAATGAAATGAAGTAAACAGTGGATTTTCCACAGTGTAGCGTGAAGAGCTTGAAGCAGACAAGCTTTTCTCATGATGTTTTGTGGAGCTGCAGCCAAATCAAGTCTCTGTGTTTGAATTCAAAGATGGGTACTTATAATGCAAAAGAAAGAGGAACAGTCCATTTCACTGCCTTTGGGCTATGTTGCATTAAAAACATCCTTCATCCCTAAGCAGTACAACTCCAGCCACAACATCCAGGGATGCTATCTTGTTTTGGCTTGTGGCGATCCCAAATGGGGCAAAAATAAATTAATAATAGAGATTGTAGAGGAAAGAATAGCAGAAAATAGTGTTACTTTATAGACTAAAATAATCCCAAAATTTCATGGAAGTTTTAAAACTGCAGCTACTTAGGAAACGTTGCATAAGCTAAACGACCGTGTTTGTAAAAAATGTAGCATGCATTGGTGATGCTAGTAAGAATTGAATTTAAAGTAACTTAGGTCATATAATTTTATCTTGAAGAGCATGTCATTTTGGCTTCGTGGGTGGGAAAATTGCCCAAGAGAGACTTTATCTTTTAATAGAAGTGGTGGATACCTTAGTATAGGAGAAACAGCTGGTCATAGAAGAATTCCACTAATAGCATTGACTGCTTTTTTAAAGTTTCATCTCATCATCTCCCAAGATCATTTTCTAAAATGAACAAATTTCATTTTGTATTCTTCACAAATTTTGGAACTGCTCAAAAGAAATTTATAAAAAGTTCAACTTAAGAAACAAAATATTCCTCCCCAAACCACGCACATTTCAATTATTCTTTCTAGCCTGTTCTGGTATATAAATGCCATGCAATACATTTACATTTTTCTTTGGAATTTAATTATTTTTGTTAAATATTTTGTCTTCGTGTATGCTGCAGAAGAGACAAACAGGACAGCAAGTTTATTCAAAGTATCTGCAAAGCATACTTCCTGACATTAATGCATATGAATGTTAAGAAAAATACACACGCTTGGATATACTTTTTAAATATGGATTGTATGCTATGTCTCTGACATTTTTTCAGACAGGTGTAACATACACTCTAGTGCAATAATTAAATGTTGTGTTTTAATCTTCATTCCTTCCATTTTTACTATATTGGTACCATTACCTTGTGGAATAGTGTTTTCAGAGCATAAAATAAGTCGACTGTTAAAATGTACAGCGCTAAATGTTGTTAAGTTTTATAGTCTTTTTCACTCTAAATTTGTGCTTTTTTCATTGCTAAAACCTTTTGGTCTACATTTCAGACAATGTAGCAGGTACATCTAAGTGGAAGGCAATCTTTTTTACAGAAAATGGAAGGTACAATTTAAAGCTCGTGCCGTTGAAAAATTTAAAAATGTTCAGTAACTAAAGTATATTGAGCAATAAAACTTATTTCATAACTTAAAATTATTTAAATAAAACACAATGTACTTTTGCAAAGCTCTTTGTTTGTTTTAGATGTACTCAGAATCTCTAATCCTATAAAACTTTCCCTATAAAAGTGGACTTTTTTATGTTAGTAAAGTCTTTCTTTCAACTCAAATGGCTTATCTAGCTGTAAGAGGTTAGGTTTCATAGGACTTTTTCCTTCTTTTCATTTCACACATCTGGGAGTGAGTCAGATCAGCACATTTGCTTAAGTATCCTGTTTCCTACCTTGTACTACTTAAAGTATTTTGCAGTCTTTTTACTACGTTCCCTTTTGTTGTCTGGAGAGTACCCTGTATATTAGGTTAAAACTTTCTTTAGATTAAATAAAGGCCAAGTTTGGTGCTCTCACAATCAAAACAAGCTATTTCATATATTAAAAAGTCCCTTCACAGATTTACTGAGGTTAATATCAACATCAGAAATCACCGAGGGCTCATTTTGTGTAATCATAATGTAACTAGAGAAAAACCATCTTTCTGTAAATGTTCCAGTTTAATATTCCTTCTCAGAAATGTTTAGGCTACATGAGATAATTGTGGTTGTCTTTTCTGTAATATTTACTGTGGAGAATTTAAGGGACAACTTAATGAAAAATACTTTGTTGTTGCAGATGAGCTTTTCTGAATATAAAATTCAGGAAATTCAAGATTGTGGTTCCCACAGCAACCATGGCTTGTTTCTTGGCTTCTATTTAGGGTTTAGAATTGCTGGGATAAATGCTGTTCCCAGTTCCCTTGACTTTTCCCATGTTGATATGAAAGCTGAGATGAGAACTTGGCTCAGGATTTATGGGTAACTTTTTGGTCTGAATAGTTTCTATTTGCAATTTGTCCAAGATATAATTGCGTGGGAATAATTATTCCATCTTTTTATCGTTAAAATGTTTTTTTTTTTTCAAAACTAACCATTTTCCAGCATTCAGTAGAAGTTATATGGTCCAACATTGTACAGGCATTATCCCTCATTTCACTTCTCTGAGCGTGTATGGTAAGCCTTGTCATTATCTTTTAGATGGAGAATGTGAAAGGAAATTCATTGTCTGAAAAACAATTCTCCTTCCAATGGAGGATACAGAGTGACTCAGAGACTTAACTGCAGTCCGTCTGTCTTGCCTGCGGTGATGATGCAGAAGGAAATCTGACTTGTAATAGTGGCTTTTAATAAAATTTGATGAAGGTCCTCAGTCATGTGCAACTATGCTGGACTCCGCAAATATTTTTATAAACACTTTTGTTGAGTGATTAAAAAGAAATCCACTGAAGAAGAAGACTACTTTCTTCATGGTGTCAACTATCTTCTACCACCTTTGGGTACACCTCTGAAGTTTTCACCGCAATACCTTAATATGCAAATTTTCAAATACGCTATGTAATAATGAGCAGCGTGTGCATAGCAGAATCTAGCATTTTGATCACTTCTGTAATTTAAAAACATACAATAATGTTACCCGATATCCAGGATGCACCTGCCAATTTAATAACACATTTTGAGTCTTGACAGTTATGAGTCAAGCACAAAAGCAGCTGAATATTTGCATTGTGGGTTTTTGTTGGTTGGTTGGTTGTTTTTTGTTTGGTTGGTTTTAAATACTGTGAAGGATGTCGTTGGATTATTTGATTTAAATGGTAGTAGAGAAGAATTTTCAGTAGGATTTCTACTGAAAAGGAAGTCAATTCTAGTTTAAGACAACCAGTTGAAATAAAAAGCTTTTGCAGGAAAGGATAGAATACAAGTTATTGAAAACTTAACACTTAAGAGGAGTATTCCACTGCAGATATAACTTTACTGTCAGTTTCTTTCCACAGTAATCTAAAATGAGCCCACTGTTTTCTTCTGTTTTTCCTTCAGATGTAGGAAAGGACAAAGACACATACACAGATGATTCAGAGCATGGGAATTATGATGTTCGTACAGATCAGTCATTGCTCATTCAAAACAAGCTTGCCAGACAGAAAACAGAACCTCGGACTAAATCATCTTTAAAGGTAATGGACTGAAAGCTTTATTAAATTTTATCAATTGCCATAATATGCTTAGATATTTTTTAAAATATGATTTTTAATGGGCTGGTTAAGCTAAAGTTTAAATAGACATCCCACAGAAAGAAATGTAGGAGGCTCCTGTATTACAATTTGACCTATAGAAGCAGTGAATAGAATTCTCTGTAGCAAAAGTGACCAAAATTTTGTAGGACCGAAGGTTCTAATGATTTGCATTGACTCATTTAAATGACAGTAGTCTTCTTTAAAAAAAAAAATAATTTAGAGCATTTATGACATTGGACTCCGAGAATGGAGTGAAAAAAAATTATGTCAGCTGGGAGGCCTCAAGAAATTAGGAGAGTTTAGAAAAACTATTATTTGTTGCAGATGATCAGTCAAAAGTGATCTGAAGTGTAGGGTTTTCATTCTAAGCAAAATCCACATGGTAGGTAGAAACATTAAATGAAAGACAAAATTCACTTGCTTATAGGAAAGTGTAGGAATATTCTCAGGAACTTCAACTGAGTAACTGAAAAAAACATCTCTCCAGATAAAACTGACAAGTTATCTCACCTAGTAATTAGCTAATCATAGTATTCATCACAATGCATTTTCTACAACACTTCATCCTTTCTAATGCCAAAGAACTATGATTGATTTTCAGTTCAAAACAGATTTTATTTTATTTTTTCTTGTTGTGGACTGGGAGACCCTTAGTTCTCTTTTCTATCAAGCCTAATTTCTTGTAAACATAAGACAAATTACCTATTCTCAAGAAATTCTGAATTATTTCTTTCTTCAAGCACTAGTGATTTCAATCTTCAAGTAGTGGAATTTGCAATACAGTTTTTACCAGCAATTCTATGTTTTTTTGGTATATAAAAAAAAATCGGTAACGCTGTGTTATGGATCTAGAACTGCCTCAATTACTTAAGGAGTCTGTTGTTCATCGACCGTACCCTTCAGCAGGACGTTCATTACACAGTTCTGGCATCCATTATGCTCGTGGTACTTTGTGATTCTGTCATTGAATGCATGCTTCGTGAAGAGTCTTTCAATCATTGTAAAGCCTGTTCTCTCAATCACACTGTATTACCATTACTACAGGATTCTCTAAGGCAGGTTGATGTGATCTCTGAGACCACGTTTTGTGGGATGATCTGGAAAAAAGCCGTGGTTTTTTTTTGTTGTTTTGTTGTCATTAATGTTTTAAATATAATAGCTACCTAATAATCACATAGATTGTTTTACAGATAATGGTATTTACAGTTCGGAAACTTAAGACCTGAAAATGAAGCTTCAGTGAACACAGAGAAGATATTATATTCTAATCTGAACCACAGCAATGAGAACTTGTTGTGTTGACAGATTTTTCTTTGTTTTTTTGCAAGGCTAGATGAGTTAAGACTGAAAGAGCTTTTCTTTTGTTTTATTTTTTAACAAAATCTCATTTGATTATGTAATTACTTAAACAAAGCCTCTTTATGTTAAATGGGAGCTGAAAGGGAAAAAAATGAATTTGCAGGATTTAAAGTATGTTATTGACAAATATTTTGCATAACAGGTAAGGCTGATTAAAATAAAAGGCTTAGTTGGCAGATAATGTCTGTCTAGTAACAGACTTTTCCACAGACTCTTCATTCTGCTAACAGACGATAACTCTTCATGTAAACTATGAAAGGACCACTAACTGTGTTTTCCCCAAGCAATGCATTTAGGACTGATACAAAGTTTAAAGGCAACCAGTAAGTTAACTTTCTTTCAAAGTTTAAAGGTTACTCTTGTATTTATATGACGTTTAAACAAAAATACAGTTTTTATATCTCAGTCTTTGTACTTCCTGACCCTAAATCTAAATCTTCTGAAGCCACATCTGGCTTTTAACCTTGACAGCAACTTTTATCACAGCAATTACTTAGGAAACTTCCTTTGGCTTTTCTTTTGTTTTTGTAAATGAGGCAACCAAGCAAGATTCTCCTGTTTACTGTTTGCCTGCCTCCACAGGAAAAAGGCAAGGGAGATTTTGATTAGTCATGTAGTAGAAGAGAAGGTTACTAGTCTTCCTTTGAAATATTGCGCAAGTCCTTCTGGCAGTTAGTGGAAGATGTTGACGGGAAACTTTCTCTAAACCAATACAAGACTAGCAAAAGGAGTGATCTGTTTCCTTTTGAGATGGCTGAAAGTTATAGTGGAATGTAGGGAAGAGAGCTTTACAGCTGGTAAGTACTCATATATTTGGAGAAATAACTGATTTATCATTATATGAAATAAATAAATAAAAGTTGTCTTAGTCTGACCAGAAAATGAAGATCAGAAATACTGCTTTGACAAAGTGTACAAGGATAAAAGCTCATTATTATTCTCTGCTTATTCATGATTCTAATTTAGGCTTGTTTTGAAAGGTTTTTGTTTTTTTTTTTTTGTAATGCCTGAGAGTTTCAGGGACAAATAACTAAAAACAGATATTTGCAATCAATGCTTGATGCTATTATCTGTCTGAATGATAAGCTACTTGAATATTTCAAAAATAACAAACTTGTCCTGCTGGCACAATGAAAGCCAATACACATTTATTTTATGTATTTTTTAAATTGTCTAGTGTTTCAGATTGCATAAATGATGTGCACTCTCCATAAATCTAGCTTGCATCACTGCAGTTTTAAATCTTTAGAAACATCAGATAATTTAGATATAGCACCTGGATGCCAATATTCATCTTGGTAGTCATCTACTTTACTCATTTCCTTTGTCATGATGTATAACTCATAATCCCCTTTAGCGTGATAGGGTGAGATCAGTACAGAATCCACAAATTTAATGTTGACATACTGGAAATTGTTCAGACCCATTAAAAAGCTACCTTCATTAGCTACCTCTGCTGTCTTCTCAGCACCAACTGCTACTGAGATCGTGTAGAAGTACAACTTCTTCTAAGTGATTCTGTCATGGGATCTCATGCAGAGGGGTTATGCCAGCAGGTGGCAGCTGAGCAGAATATGGCGTTAAGTAGTATCTGCTACTGCGAGTGAAATGTAGGGAGCAAGCAGGTCCCTAACGGTGAAGTTGATATTTGAAATGTTCTAGCTTCACGAAGAAAGAAGTGACCTAAACACATTTTATCACTTAAATGGGAAGCCACACATGCCTAATGAAGTAGTGCGGTGAGTAGCAGTGAATTCTATCTGTACCAATGACTATAACAAGTACAGTGGCAAGAGGAATATGTGAGATATTTTCCAATATTTATCACTATGGGTTCAGGAATTGCAAAGAACTGTACCTGTATAGTAGCCTAGTTTACCGCTTTTTGTAGTATCCACTGATATCTTCTATAATACAGCATGTCCAAACCAGCTTTGTATTGGATAGGATCTGACACAAGTTCTCTTTTAGTCTCTGAAAATGTTATGTGACTTCTAATAAACTTTAAATAAGACCTTAAATAAGCAATTGCCTAAAACGTGGACAATTGTTTCCATTTAGCTGAACATAATGCTGAAAATTCAATATAATTTGAGCAAAACTCAATGTGTTCAGTGTAGATTATTACAGTCATTATTAAGTTAAAACTACCAGTGAAAACCTGAAATATATTTTTTATGCTTTTTATTGGATTCTTTTGGACTCTGAACATATCCATTACGTTTTTCTGCAAAACAAATATTTACTGTTCAAAATTTTGTGTAGGTAGTTTTGAAAATTTGAATAAATCAAATTTAATATCTGTAGAATAAGTGTATTTTTAATCATATTTTTTCTTTTCCACTCTTTCGCAAGAAATATCTTCTGTTTTCATTTTCTTCATGTTTAAGTGCATGTGATTGAGTTGCACAGTTTCTTAAGCTTGATTTGTGCTATATGTTCTAATCCTATCAATTTATCACTAAGCTCATCTACATAATTTCGCTCATAATCTTGCTCTTGTGTTCAGTGGAGGCCAGACATGCATGCTCAAAGAGAAGGTTTGGCAATAGAGTTGTTCTAGTGTAAAAATAAGAACAAGATGTTGTCAGCTGACAACAATGTACTGGAAATGAGAGTAGCAAAGGGAGTCTGATAGATAAGGAGTAGTCTGTTAATGCATTCTAATAACAGAAAAGTAAATAAAGTTTAAAAGGAATGATAACAGATAAAATCATTATCCCAGAATAGAATGACACGGCCAAGTGCAACAAAAGTTAACTTCATGTTTATGCTTCCAGTGTACGGTTCTCATCTGCTGTGAGGTTTGACTTAAAAATAAATTAAAAAATAATCAGGAAATAAGGGAAAGTAGTAAGAAGGTTAATCACAGTGAAAGCAGGAAGTTTAAAAAAATAGAGAAGAAAATGTTCAGTGGTCATGTCACTTCCTATTTAGGTCTTCCTATTAGACCTAAACAGCAAATAGAGGCAATGGAATATTTAAAATGAAAAGCCTCCTCCTGTCCAAGCATCCTCCATTGCCACTTCCCCCTATAGTAATACTGAGCAGACTTCCAATATTTTGCAGTAGACCACATAAACCTGAAACTAAAATATATGTATTTTTCGTGTTATATACGCATACACACGTATTTTTCATACTTACATCCTAAGTCTAAATAAAGCAAAAAGGAAAAAACAAGTGAAAAAATTAAGGTAATGACTAGTTGTATAGTTTATTCTTAACACTACAGTTTTATTGGGGAGATATTTCTTCCTCTCAGTTCAGAGAACAGCCTGAGTTCTGCGCAGTACAATGTGGTATATGCAGAAGTACATTAGCATGGGTAATTATGGCAGCATGTCACATTAACCAAGTTACGTTGTCTCTGATGCCCAAGATAGTCTGGATAACTTTGCAAGTACAAATAGGTCCCCAGTTTTCTGTTCTAGTTTATTATGGTTATTCAAAAAAGCAGGGCAAGGGGGAGAGCAATATTCACTTAAAATCAATCATTCTGTATTTTTGGAATTAGGTAATGGAAAGGATAAACATAAAAATCTACTTCAGTTTATCCAATCTCTCTTTATCCAAACTCTTTAAGCACAAGATGATTACTAACTTAGCCATATTCTTAGAAAATTTCTCAAAAAGCTCTTCTTGGATTAGTCGTAAGTAGAACATGATTTTTAAAATGTTAAAAATGAGTCTAGTACTATTTTATTTAAGTGCACTGCTATAGCCTGAAATCTTGTTAAAATGTTTTCACTGCTAGTTCCATGTAACTGAAGAAGTCTGTTATCTTGTTGGATTTACAGGTTTGATTTTAAACATCCTGAAATAAAGGAAGCTTTCATTTGGAATCTCACTTTCGTTTATGGAAATCAGCCTGTTGTAATTAGCATTAGTAACATATTTGTTTCCAGAAAATACTTAAAGCTAAGAGTTGAGTCATAAAATCTGAATGTAGATACAAACCATTGAAATGATGATATCCTTAGGCATGAAAATTACTTAAGATGTTAATGCAAAGTTCATGGTAACAGTATTAGGGAGAATTAGTAATGAAAATAAGAGAGGTGGTTTTCATGAACCATCCAATAATCTCTCTACTTAATAATATTTAATGAACAGGACTAATTTGTACTGATAGAAAATTTATTGTATTTCTGGTAGAATAACCATTCTACTTACAGTTAGAACGGGAAAGCCGTTCATTTAGATCTTGCAATTTTAGGTAGTCCTATCACCTAAGAAGTTCACATAGCACATTTCTGCCCTAGTTCCTCAAATTGTTTCCATGGCTACATCGATCTCATACATGATTCAATAGTCCTGAACTCATCCATTATAATCTCTGAAGCATCTTTTAAAAATCAGGAGATGAAGAGATATTTTTCTTTGACTCACCTTTAACTACCAGTGTGTTTTAATTGTAAGCTTCATTCTTCTTCTCTCACTTCTCCATTCCAAGCAGATTTTCTCTGCAAGCACACAAAGTGCTTTCATGTGCTGTAGGATGTTCTACACAGCCCTATTTAGGCTCTAAGACTCCATGCCAGTAAGTTTTATGGTGATGTTTATAATAGAGTTTAGGGTGTCATCAGTAGGTCAGTGAACATACTGTTGCTTCCATGAGGAAGCAAAAACATTTCAAGGTCTATTTAGTTTTTTTTTCAGTGTTCTTCGAAGGTTTTTTGGTTCTACAGCTGCTATCAAAGTGGTGCTATTATGAGTGGTGGTGCTGGGGCAGAGTAATATGTTTGTGCTCTTTATTATACGTGGAAGGCACTGATATAGTACTAATAAAATCTTGAAATAGATAATTCTCAATTAAGTTTCTACAGTGATGTCTGTTATTTGAAGATAAATTTGAAAGGTCTACTAAAAATGAGAACGACTATTCACTTGTAAACTGATTTACTTAAATCTAACGAATACCTACACATTTGCTTATATGCTGGAGGCTGATCTGTATTCACAGAGTAACTGCTACCATTTTGGCTAGCACAAAATATTTTATCCAAGATTTCATACATTATTTGGATATTTTCTGTTTGTTTGTTTCTTTTTTTTGTTTGTTTGCTTGATTGTTATTTTTTTATGATAAAATAGGATGTTAGATGGGTAAATTGTACCTCAAATGAACTTCTCAAACCTGGACACTTGAAGTTTGACCTTAAACTTGGTATAGGTGTTAGACAAAGGTATAAATACTGTGCTGCAGAATTGAAGAGAGGAATACCTTTAACCTTTAAACTAAAGCATGAAAATTAGTTTACCTGAATTATATTCTGTTCCTACGGTGATTCCACCAACTGTCTGTGAAAGATACTGGACAAATTCATTACTTTCTCTTTAGCCTTGTTGACTTGGATGGAAATTTTATCAATTGCTTTCCATGGCCCTCTTGTATGTGGGAGTTCTGTTTCTGCTCCTTCAACTGATACTATGCATTATCTAGACATGGTTTAAGTGCCCTTGACAGCTAACAGACTATCTGCAGGGAAGTGTTAATATTATCACAGAATCACACAGAATCACACAGAATTTCTAGGTTGGAAGAGACCTCAAGATCATCGAGTCCAACCTCTGACCAAACACTAACAGTCCCCACTAAACCATATCCCTAAGCTCTACATCTAAACGTCTTTTAAAGACCTCCAGGGATGGTGACTCCACCACTTCCCTGGGCAGCCCGTTCCAATGCCTAACAACCCTTTCGGTAAAGAAGTTCTTCCTAATATCCAACCTAAACCTCCCCTGGCACAACTTTAGCCCATTCCCCCTCGTCCTGTCACCAGGCACGTGGGAGAACAGACCAACCCCCACCTCGCTACAGCCTCCTTTGAGGTACCTGTAGAGAGCGATAAGGTCACCCCTGAGCCTCCTCTTCTCCAGGCTGAACAATCCCAGCTCCCTCAGCCGCTCCTTGTAAGACTTGTTCTCCAGGCCCCTCACCAGCTTCATCGCCCTTCTCTGGACTCGCTCAAGCACCTCGGTGTCCTTCTTGTAGCGAGGGGCCCAAAACTGAACACAGTATTCGAGGTGCGGCCTCACCAGAGCCGAGTACAGGGGGACAATCACCTCCCTAGCCCTGCTGGCCACACTGTTTCTTATACAGGCCAGGATGCTGTTGGCCTTCTTGGCCACCTGAGCACACTGCTGGCTCATATTCAGCCGACTATCAACCATCACTCCCAGGTCCTTCTCTGCCTGGCAGCTGTCCAACCACTCCTCTCCCAGCCTGTAGCTCTGCTTGGGGTTATTGCGCCCCAGGTGCAGGACCCGGCACTTGGCCTTGTTGAACTTCATGCAGTTGACCTCAGCCCAACGGTGCAGCCTATCCAGCTCCTCCTGCAGAGCCTTCCTACCCTCGAGCAGATCGACACATGCACCTAACCTAGTGTCATCTGCAAACTTACTGAGGGTGCACTCAATGCCCTCGTCCAGATCATCGATGAAGATATTGAAGAGGACCGGCCCCAGTACCGAGCCCTGGGGAACGCCACTAGTGACCGGCCTCCAACTGGATTTGACTCCATTTACCACGACTCTTTGGGCCCGGCTACCCAGCCAGTTTCTAACCCAACGAAGCGTGTGCCAGTCCAAGCCAAGAGCAGCCAGTTTCTTGAGGAGAATGCTGTGGGAAACGGTGTCAAAAGCCTTGCTGAAGTCAAGGTAGACCACATCCACAGCCATTAAAGAAGGTAAAGCTGTGAACTTGGAAACAGAAACCTGTAAGTTCCACCTTACCTAGTGCTTTACCAAAGCCCAAGGGGTAGTAGGAACTGGCCAAGCAAGAGAACCATTTACTGCTTTCAATCTGTGCTAATGTTTGTAATTTTGCATGCATTGGAGTTTCAGATAGCAAAGAAATTGTATTAAGAATATTTAAGTGGTTTGTTGTTCTGGTTTTTTTTTTTTTTTTTTTTTTTGAAGAGGTAACGCACAAAAGATTACTTATACAGATTATGTAATTAAAAGTTCATTTAATGTTTAATTTATGTAGTCGTCTTTATCATTTGAAATACAGATCGGTTTTGTACATCAGAAATGTGAATTGTGAATACATTATAAAATGACAGCATGAAACGTTGTGACTTACAAAAGGGAAAAAAAAAATGAGCCACACCATTTACCAGAACCAAACCAAATTTAAAAGTTTTTGATATTCTTCTCTCACATGTCTTCTTTAAAGTTACCTCTATTTTTATTGTCTTTGCTAAATACCATGCATTATGTTACCAGAGAGACTATCTGGATTCAGTGCTTCCACTTCCAGTAGCAGCATCACTTTTTCTGTTGTTGCATTCTTTTGCATTCTTCCTTTCCCTTCCCTTCTTACAGTTTCCCTGGTGGATTGGGGGGAAGCAAAGGCATTTGAATAAGTCTCTTTTTAATATGGTAAATTCATCAAAATTAATATTCCCCAGCACACCTCAGCTGTCTTAGGAATGGAATTAATTACGTTAAAAACCTTATAATATAAGAGATCTCAAAGAGAGAAATTTAGTAAATTTCAGCTGTAAGACAAGAATTTGGGGCTCAGCTGTCTGCACCCATCTATATTTTGGATCATAGGTTCTACTTTCTTGGTATGTTTCTTTTCCTTTACATAATTTTACAAATTTAAATGCAAATTACAGCACTTATGTGGAAGGAAGTTGAACTTCGTGTCTACTGTAGAGGCAAAATAAACAACGTTCTGTGGGGTCTTAATTTTTGTGTGCTGTATCAGTCAGCACTAACATAACTGAATGCTTCCATTGTTGGTTATGGCTGGGAAATGATACTCTTGTATGTTCTTATAAATGTGAAACTTCCTTAGGTTCTTTTTAGAAAGTAAATGACAGTCCTTTAAGTCAGAAATTGAAACACAGACTGTTTTCTCCCTGAGCTACACCCCAATGTAAAAGTTGTTTCTTGCTATATGGGTACCTTGGGTCAGAAAAACCTGCTCTGGGCTGAGTCCAAGACACCTTGTGCATGCTGCCAGACTAGCACTTGCCCTGTGCTTTTGTCTCTGTGTTATTTATGACTATTGATTTTGAGGTTGGTAGACAAAACTATGTCTGAAATATATTTTAACGCAACTTAGAAGTGCATCAGCAGCAAGCTACTAACGATAATAGTTGTCAGCCTCTGTGTTAATGTGTACATGTGTATAAACTAAGTAGAAACTGTGCTCATTCTCATTGCTATTGTTGGCAAATTTCAGGAACCTATGAAGCAAATCTTAAAATATAATTACTAAAGGTCTACTTTCCAGCTCTTCATTTAGCCTTCATATATTAGATTGTGTAAATGAAAACCATATGTAAAATGAACAAGCTAGTCAATTTCTTCCACGACAGACCTGATTTACTGAATGTTGTAAGTTAGAATAAATGAATTTCTTAGAGAAACACATGGCATCTAGTAATAGGGCTTTTCCTAGGTTAAAATCACAGTTAGGTACTTTGATGTTTTTCCTGAATAAAAATTTTGTCACTGTTCAAGCTACAGTCAGTTATGACATGAATTGAGGGAAATGTTAAGTTGATGAATCCAATATGTGAAAGTAAATCTTCAGTTGGGGATTTCTGTGTATCTGGTCAGTTGGTGTCTGTACTATTTCGTTGTATAAATGAATGCAAAGAAAATTTGAGTCCTCAAATGGGTGTTAATTAATCCCTTAGAATAATGAACACAAGAACACAAACTGCAATGGGCTATTTCTAAAATCAGCCAAATGAGTAGTGATTGAAATTGCAAGCTTAAGAAAATTAAACTTCAGTGAAGAGGTTCCTTTTTATCATGAAGGGAAATCTTATAAGAGGTTAGTCTTTTGCCTTGGCTTGAATGCTTTTAGTGTGGTTCAGCATTAAAATCTGACTTTAGGTTACAATACAGGCAATATTTAATATTTTTAATATTTAATATATTGTTTGATATTAAATATTATAGTATATAATTATAATATATAGCATATGCATAAAGTGTTACTTGTATATTTGTAATGAAAATAATTATATTTTTTCCTGTAATCATAATTTATGTTATTAGGTTGTGTCTGAATATAGGTAATTGTAAAGTTTGTTAATGAAGTCTGTTGTAAGAGGAGGACTGCACATATTTAGTCTAAGTGTAGTGGTTGCTTTGAAACAGAGTCATATTCCTTTTAAATAATGCATGTTAAGAGTGCAGCTAATTTTAAATGGATATTTGAGTCAATTTGTTTCATTAACAGTACTACAGTATGTGGTGGTTTTACTCGGGTGGGCAGCCGAGTTCCACCATGGCCGCTCTCTCACTCCCCCTCCTCAAAGGGAAAGGGGGAGCAAATACAATGAAAAGGGCTCAGGCGTTGACATAAGGACAGGGAGATCACCCAACAATTATCGTGACGGGCAAAACAGACTCAGAGTAGGGAGATAGTAAGATTTATTGCCTATCACTAACAAGCTAGAGAAGCGAGAAACAAAGGAAAAGAAACAACAACAACAAAAAATGCCTTCCCCCTGTCTACCCTCTTCCACCTCCTCCCCCCAAGAGGCATGGGGGAATGGGGATTGTGGTCAGTCTATAGTGCTTTGTCTCCGCTGCTCCTTCTCAGTCCCTCTCGTCCTCTGTGCCGTGGGGTCCCTCCCACGGGATGCAGTCCTTGCCGAACTGATCCTGCATGGGTTGCCCACAGGCAGCAGCTCTTCAACAACTGCTCCCACACGGCTCCGTACCACGGGGTCCATCCATCCCCCAGGAGCAAACTGCTCCAGCACGGGTCCCCCACAGGCGGCAGCTCCCCTCAGGCCCCCTGCTCCTGCGTGGGCTCCTCTCCACGGGCTGCAGCTCTGGCCCGGGGCCTGCTCCTGCGGGGGCTCTCCACGGGCCGCAGCCTCCTCCAGGCCACATCCACCTGCTCCACCGGGGGCTCCTCCACGGGCTGCAGCGTGGAGATCTGCTCCATGTGGGACCCATGGGCTGCAGGGGGACAGCCTGCTCCACCAGGGGCCTCTCCACAGGCCGCAGGGGACTTCTGCTCAGGCGCCTGGAGCACCTCTCCCCCTCCTTCTTCACTGACCTTGGTGCCTGTAAGGCAGTTTCTCACTCCTCTCTCTCACTCCCAGCTGCTGTGTGTCGCCGCGGTTTTTTTTCCTGTCTTAAATATGCTGTCACAGAGGCTCAAACATCACTTACTGGCTTGGCTCTGGTCAGCAGTGGGGCCCATACCTAACATGTGGCAGCTTCTAGATTCTTCTCACAGAAGCCACCCCTATGGCCCCCTGCTACCAAAACCTTGCCACATAAACCCACTACACAGTAATGATATTACATATTTTAAGAAACCACGGATATTTGTAGGATTATGGCCATGAAGCAGCAATTTAAGTTACTTTCACCCAGGTTCAAAACAAAGGCAACAAGATGGCTCCCTGAGAAGTGACCCATGGAAATCCTTATGAAAGGTGTTGTGGAAACTAAATGGTTACATTGATTCAGGGGTAGCTGGACAATGTTATTTATGTAAGAGAAATTCCATAGGATATTACCAAATGCATAAAAAGATGAGCTGAAATTAGCTGAATATTGGGCTACAAAAGGAAGGAAATAGCGCTTTTCCTAGTACATGCTCCCTCCTAGACAGGTTTCTTTCTGTAACTTTTATTTGTAATCAAATTAGAGATAACACTTCATAATGGTTTGAATGTACTTCAAACATTGTGGTTTTTGCTGAAAATGAGCAGTTTTGGCAATCGCCTCAGGTAACCTAAGTAAATGAGAAGGTTTCAAATGTTGCTGGTGGCCTTGCTGAGGTTTCTTTCTGCACAGCTTGATTTTATGTTAAATCAGTGTTGTCAGTGGGGCTTTCAAGCATTTCTATTTATTTGTTATCTAATTTTAAAGCAGGAACTCAGCACGTGGATTTTAATTAATTTAATGTCAAATTAAGTTAATTGAGGATTGATTAATTAATTAGTCTGATTCTAACTGATCTGTGAATTAGTAATGGAAATGCTATTATGGTCATAGGAAAGTGTGAAACATACTACATGGATTCAGGATGTTGTTATAACAGCAAATAAGGTTCTTAGATTTCTCTCCTGTCATGTACCAACAGGATTTCCAACAAGCTGCTGCCAATCCCCAGTGAACTCAATTTGGTATATTTAGTGCTTCACTGGAGATATCTTGAGAATCCCTCATTCCTACTATAGAGCACAGCTACTCTTCCATAACTGGGAAAATGAAAACCTAGTAACATGGATTTTTTGAAGAGGTTATTGTTACGTTTATGTACGGTTTCCTGAGTTCAGCTGTCCAGATGTTGCTAAGGTGATGTTTTATAAGAGGAGCATATAAGTTTATATTCTTTTCTGTTTATTTTCATTGTTTTTATTCAGTGGAGCTGAGTCTCTTAAGAAATGCTAATACTTTCATTTAGTCTGTGATTATTGCTAAAAAGTTATGCTGATTTCTGAAAAATTTGTCAACCTTACATGGGTTATTGGAACTGTCATTCTCAGTTCCTGTGTGGTACCTTCCCACCAAGGGACCTGAAATAACTGCAGGAAGGGAAAATAGGGCTGCAATCTAGTGGAAGAGCTACATTGCAATATATCTTTAACTTAAACTATTCAGTGATGTAAAGTGGGGAAAAAAGACAGTGTACTGATATATTACAGTGCAGTGTAATTTTCAGTAATTTTCAGAATTTGTTAGTGGTTTTGCCATTAATGAAATAGACTGAACCTGAAGCTTACCATACCATGTCATTTGCTCTTAAATGCTTCTATAACTTTGCTTACTGTTTTTGGAAGGCTTCCATCTCGCTATTCTAGAATACTTGTTGCTATGTATCAGGCAGAAGTTTAATCTACAGAGCCGAATGGTGTACTGAAATCAGTGGAATTAAAATATTTATACTTGCTGTAAATGGTTCTATTTAAATTAACTGGGGAGAGAAAGAGCCTGTAAAACACCTATTCCCAGTCTGTAAAGAGGTCTTTGCTTATTAATTATAATCTGAAAAATAGTGTCTTGAAAAATCCCACCATGTTGGCTAAATCCAAGGAAATTCTACTTGTACCAGATTTGGATGGAAACGCAAACTCTTATTCTTTTTATTTCAGAACTTGGACAAATATTTACATTATATTTTGTTTGACTTTTTTTGTTGTTGTTGACCAAAAAGATGTGTGCTTTTTTTGTTAAATCAATCAACTTGTTTCCTGTCTCATGTAAACTGTGAAATTCATTGAATGAGGTCAGTATTTTGAATTGTATGTTTTCTGACTTCAAAGTAATGTGTCATGCTGTGTGTAATAAGGATTGAAGCAATCAGAGAAAAAAAAAAAAAAGGCAAATAATGAAGAAAACCAAAGAATTTTGGAATATTTGTAGTGGATAGGCCTCAGTTAATATTTCACTCTGGTGCAAACCTCTGTTTTATAAACAAGTTTACAGTTTTGTGAGGAAATGTTTCACAGCCGAGATACTCTTTAAAGTTTTTGAGTTTAAAGATTTTTAAAGAACAAGATGAAGTTAAAACTTTGAGCTTGCAAGATGAACTATACAGAAAGACTCCAAAAGGAATTTTAATAATAATAATTTTTAAAAAGGGCAGGTGAATACTGTTTCAGGAAAACTGGGAAACTAAGATGGTAGGAAGGAGGAGGAGGATTAGAGAGAAGTATGAATGTTGGTCTGTCTGTTTTTGAACAAATTTTCCAGGTGAAAATCTTGAAAAGAGGCAGGTAAGGACTTGGCACGAAATATTTCTTTCAATGCTTTTCTTTTCCAGTGTGCTTACAAAAGGGTAAAAGAATGAATCACGGAGTTATTGGCCTAAACCAACAGTTAAATAATAAATGTGCTATTGCCCATTATACCAAAAGACTGATTCACTGCACTAGGTGTAGGTAGTGGCTAATATACCTTGACTGGTACATTTAATTGACATTACTGCTCCCTGTTCTCCTTACGCACTATGGAGCTCCTTCAGATCAACCCAAGAAGCATGTAATCACCAGATCAACTATTTTACTGGCCCAGGTGTTCCTCCTAGCGTAGGTGGAGAGTGTTGCTCGAGAATTACACTGAAGTGCAACTAGCCAAGTGGAAATAGCACTGAAGTCCTGAAATCAATGTAGTTTGGGTTCACTGCACGATTGTGGTAAATGGCTGCACTGTTGCACAGTTGATCTGTGCATCTGTAAGAACAAGATCCTGTGAAAGTGCTTAGAGATGAACAGATGGAAAATTTCTTTCTACTGACAGTGCAGATCATTATTTATTGAATGCTGCCCCCAAAGATTTCTGTTCAGTGCAGATGAACCTGAGGGCATATCTGCACGCTGCTGTTAATCAGAGGAATGAAACAATAGTTCTTAATTCACTTTGTCCTTGCAGTAATGTGTTTTTCTTCCAAGACAGAAGAAGAGCATGTGTTTCAGAACTGAAGGGAAAAAAAAAAAAAAAAAGGCTAAAAATTATCATCTAAAAGAAAGGTAGAAGGATCTTACAAAAGAAGGTAAATTTAATTTGCAGAATGTCTGTACAGAAACTGCATCAGCAGAAACTGTAAGAAATATTCCAAATCTCCCCTGTGGGGAAATTTTGAGCAGACTTTTTGTATGTGATTTTGCCTCATTCGTGGACAAAAAAAGCTGGTTCTGGTCTGCTTTTGTGATTTACTTATGCTTCATTGCTGAAGAGCAACGTCTACCCCAAAGAAGCATACTTCTTTGTATGCTTTTCAAAGCAGTCAAGTCATTGCAAAGAGGAGACGTAGATAGAGGACGTAACAGGTAGAAGGGGTAATGAGAGATTATTTGCAAGCAGCAAGGAAAATGTACAAATGAGCACTTCTGGCACTACTGCTGGCACCCTTTGAAGAATATAGGAGCAAGTTGAAGATGACAGAGTGAGTCTGTCTGATTGGTCTGAGTCATTAAAAAGAGGGGTGTCATTAAGACAATGGGTGGTTAGACCTGTCAGTGATGCCAGTAAAGAGCATGCCAGGGACTGTGCCAAATCCAAACTGTAAAAGCCCAGCAAGCTAGGCAAAACTAGGAAAATCCAACCACCCTGCTTTATTGTTGAATTTTGTCTTCCAGGGGCAGAATGGTATAGAAAGAGGATTTCTGCATTATAGATAATGTCATGTTATTTTTGGCATTTTTTTTCTTTAAATAGAATGAGTAAGGGATGAAAATGAGTGGGCCTGTGTATAAGGATCGTGCTACTCTAGTCATAATTTCAAATGCAAGTTGGATTTCTAGGATAAGTTTTAAAACATCTTCCAATTTACTTCAAAATTTGCACTGTTCTGAATAAGATTTCAATGTCTTATCTTTTAATCGGATGTCTACAGAATGGTTGTAAAAAGGGGTGAGGGGATAAAAGCCTTTCTTCCCTTTCTTTTTGTGGGTTTTTGCTTGTGTTTTTGTTTGTTTTTGTCTAATAAAAGAATTAGTGACAGCAAAGGTTCATGCAGGTAGGACAAAGTTTGGATTTCTAAACCCCATTTTGTTTTTACATATTCATTCATAATATACATAAGCAGGTATGCTTAGAGAAGGTAACAGATGACACTTTTCAAAACTCATAAGAGCACTTGGAAAAAAAAAGATAATTGATGCCATCACCAACTGCTGAGGAGAAAAAGAAGTTTAATTGTACTTCAGTTGAAGCTTAATGTATTTAAATAATGTTCCCAGAGGTGTGATGATACAATTTTGTAATGATGGGTGGTCTGAGAAGGATATTTCTTTGGTTTTGGCTTTGGGAGGGAAAAAACAAAGAAGAATCTTCTTTTAAGATTTCAGATTTTGCAGACTGAGAGATTCTCAGAAATACTAAATTTGTGAAGTTAGCTGTGAGGTATGTGGGAGTAAAGAAAAAAAAATCACAAATAAATGAGTTGGTATCCAGTATTTGTACTGCTGATATCACACACTAGCATATGGTTCTGTTTATCAAAGCAGAGTGTTATCGTTGGATAAAACTCCAAGTTTTATAAATTTCGTATCAAACAATCCAAATACAGTGAATTTTCATGACTAACATCCTATTTGCTAAAAGATAATGCAGCATTGAATAGACTTCTGGTCATGCACGTGTGTGTGTGTGTGTGACACATCTTCCTTAAAACTGCCATATGTGTTCTGGACAGTTTTTGTTAGAACGAGTTTGCATTCTCCAGAAGTCAACAACTGTTTCTCAGTTTACTTTTTCAAATTTCAAACTCTTCCTAGAATGACACCAGTTGATATAGTCACTGTCTTTTCTGATTCATGCAAAAACAGAATGTAAAAATAGCTTTTAGCAGCAGCATGTAAAGCAGGGTTTTCCATATCAAGGTCAGAGAATCCCTTGTGTTTAGAAGCATGGTGGGAAGGAACTAGACGAGATTTAAGCAGCACTAACATGGCATTGAAAAGCACTTCAACTGGAATATCCAAGAAAACATTCACATCAATCATGTTTCTCTTCTAATTTATTGAAACTTGATTTAATTTATTTGCCTTTAAAATTTATTATTTCCAACTGGAAAGTAAGTATTAACAGGAGCTCACATCCTTGTATACTATACAGTAATTTTAGGGGAGGGTTGCAGAGCTGAAGGTAATGGCTAGATTATGATTGTTATAGAGTCATTTTAGTTTGTTTTATTCTAATTGATTGGAAATCCTGGACTAACAATGCATAAGAACCGTCTGTTCTTGTGACTTGTTCTTTATATATTCATCTTGTGGGTATGTGGGCATTTCCATGCTTTAGGAAATGCTGTGTTGCAGGGAATTCATGATGGGTCTGTTCATCTTTATGAATGACATGTCTAGCATATTTTTATTTTATCTTACCCAGACTGATGCCATGGCATCATCAGGCCTCTTCTTCAAAGATGGAAAAAAGCGCATTGATTACATCTTGGTCTACAAAAAGTCAAGTCTACAGGTAGAAAAAAGAAGCACATTTGAGAAGAATTTGAGAGCAGAAGGGCTGATGTTAGAACGAGAGGTGAGTTTTCTAGCTTACGTGGTATAAGGTTATTTAGATATAGTATAAAGTATTTAAAATACTGACTTATTTGATTGAATTTATAAAATTCCTGGTATCTTACAAGTCTTTGTGGTCAGGCTGGTCCCTCTATTTGTTTAATGCTATTATATTAACGATTGTTTGTTACGTTTGAATGTGCTCCTGCATGCTTATATGTGTATGTGCACATGCATGCACCCACCCATTATAGAATCAGTTTTAAATTGGAGCAGGTTTAGTGCAGTATCGAGGGAAACTTCCAGCTCCTGACACCTACAAAACAGAAGAAGCTTCTTTAACCCGTATTATTAATTTAATATGTAGCCTCTACATCTTTCTGCAGGGTGCATGGTGTTAAATCCCTCTGCATTTTTAAAGGGCTAAAAACGTCAAACTAAGCCATCCCTAGTTTACATGTCCTAATCTGCACTGTGCTCTTTGAGCTAGAATAGTTTACAATTTAAGTGCTACTGTTCAGGCTTCTAAACTTTCCAGAACACACTTCGAAACAAATAAAATAATAATAATAACAATAATAATAATAACAACAACAACAACAATAATAATAATAAACTAGCCTGTTATTTTGATTGTATTAAGAAGAAAAATCTGATTTTGTGCCAAGTTTCAATACTATTCCCCTTTTTCTTTAAATGCTGAAACTCCTAAAAACTAAGAACTTCAGGTAGTAGTAGGAATTAATTTTTTGTTGTTGTTGCTATAAGAATTTTGTCATCATCTTAAATCTGATCTATAATAGTTTATTTTCCCCTAATTCCAAGTTAATGTCCCCTTAGGCTCCTAATACAGTTGCTGATACTACAGAGATCAAAATGTATGTCTCTGTGCTCACAGTCAATCTTCAAATGAATACTAAAAACCAAACGTTCTCGTCTTTGTCAGAAAAATATATATATATTTGTGTCTTTGCTTCCGTTTTCTTTTTCCTTTCTTTCTCTGCCTTAGTTTGAGTGCTGCTCTGTATTGCACTGTGGTGGATATTCAGGAATTTTCATTTTCCTACTGTGAAATGTGAAAAAACATTTCAAAATGTTAACTTGTTGCTGTTGTGCTTGGGATATCAGTAATGAGAGCATTAATATAAAAATGAAAGAAAACAGAGTTGGGAAAACAGCCTTGGAATTTTGCTGTTTCATGAATTACTTAAAAAGCAGACGTATTTACTCTATCCTGAAATAAACTCCTGTACTCCACGATTCTTTTATCCTGTTTTATACAATTCAGCTCAGCAGAATTACCTTGCATGTTCCGTATTAAAGCAATGAGGTTTTAACTGTTGGAAGTCCTTGCAAGTACTGGCTGACAATAAAGCATGTTAAATATTCATAAATAACTGACCTGATAGCATTGTAAAACTTATTTTTAAAGTTTTAAAAATCGATTGGAGTCTAATAGAAAAAAATAATAATCTGATTTGGGGATTTTTTTTTACTGAAATTAGAACAATGCCAGTTGGAGTCAATTCAGAAGAGCTGACCTTTTAGACAAAATATGTTTTTTTATAAGATAGTAATTCTACATATCAGGTTATTTAAATTTTTACAATATTATTTTTTCCACATCTTTTGCAAAAAAGTGAAATCCTAGAAGCAATATTTTAGAACTATGACACAACCTTATGTCACTAATAGGCAGAATTTTGAACATTTAAAGTTGTATTAACTCTTAGTGAATTTTCTTTTATCTTTACTTACCAAACCTTGTGTTACTTAAGTTTTTGTGTGGCTTTAATCAGACTCAACTCTACCAAAATATTTACATATAAAAATGCATAGAATCATAGAATATCCCGAGTTGGAAGGGGCCCAGAAGGATCATTGAGTCAAACTCCTGGGACCCCAATCTAGCACCCAAAAAATCAAACTATGGGTCTGAGAGCGCTGTCCAAACACAAGCAAATATAGCTGGGAGAGGAGTTTAAAATGGAAATATCGATTAAAAAAGGATAAATTTAGGAACATGTAATGCTGAAAATCTTGTTTTGTGTTCATATAAATACAGTACACAAAACCTTTGTGTAGAATATTCCTTATAATTTTAGGAAAGATCTCAATTCTTACAGAGATGACATTTGTAAGTTGATAGAAGGCATCACAGTTACTTAACTGTTCCTGGATTTTCCATTTAGGCCAAGTGGGACCTGCAGACTTCTCTCAGCTGTTCTTGTGGCAGTTTCTGGGTTATTTGTATTACAAGATTTGGGGAGGGGGTTGTGTCAGTTTTCCTTTGTTCGGATCGGAGCACTTTGAGTGTTTTCAGACCTGCGCACCAGCTTCATGCAGGAAGGCAGAATTTGCCCCTGAAGATTGCTTTTAGAAACATGAATGCCATGTGGGATTGAATTATTAATATGTTTTTATTTGTTACCGCTTTTTGCAGCCAGCTGTTACAAACAGTGATATCATGTTTGTTAAAATTCACTGTCCATGGGAGACTTTGTGCAAATATGCAGAAAGAATGAACATCAGGATGCCTTTCAGGTATTGTGGAAACCATTTTAAGGAACTTGTAATTTAGTACTTAAAATTTTACAACTTTGTTACTTACCTTAAGGCTAAAATTCAGTCCACTTGTTGCGCTGTGGTCAGGCATGTTTATATTTTAATTTAGTGACATGAAAAGGAAAGAGGAGAGGAAGAAACCAAAAATAGGCACTGTTCTTTTTCACATTTGCCTGTGGTATTTGTTTTCAAGCTTACTTTCCAAGTCAAGTCAAACATACACTGTTAGAAAGCCTTGTTAATAGTTGACATGTTACTGAGAACTCTTAAATTCTTGGTCCTGTAATGTTCCTTTGCCGGAATAATGACCTCAACTCAGTTCCTCATCTGCGTGCCAAACAAATTCTATCGTACCTTTTTGCAATAAAGGGTGTAGGACAAGTTAGTATCTCCTCTAATAACACAGATTTTAAAAGGAGAAATGTTCCTTTTGAACTCAATTAAAGCTGTTTTTGCAGAGAGAGAAGAGCTTTGTTGTGTGCTGTAAACTTCTTCGGGAGTCAAAGTGGTAACTGGATGTGTGACTCATGGAAAATACCCTTAGAGAACTCCTTTCTCACTCAAATTGCCAACTGCTCTACCTCTTATGTCCCTGCTATCTTCAGCTATCACAATGCAGCTCTCTTGCATTAGTCCTAAGCCAGAAACTTAGTCATTGTGAAGCATCTTTAGCTCAAAGCTGGTTTCAAATACCCAGTTTTACACCGAGTTTCCACATCATTGCATTAAGTTCTTTCCATTAAATAATGTGTTCTGTATCAGTCATCTTCTGAATGCTTAAGAATATTAGTATAGTGCCCTTTGAGCTTCCCTGGTTTGAATAATTCTTGTTTACATTTTAAATATAGAAGCATTTGCATATGTGTACACACACAAACAAACAAAATTCCTATTCCAAAAAGAGTTCTTTCTTGCTTTTAATACTTGAAGTCACAAACGATTACTTTTAGCAGTGGTTTGAATTCTTCCTCATTTTAGTAAATCCATAGATCAGTAGTGCCCTTCAGAAAATACTGGTTACCTTTTACCACACTACTTTATTTTGAAGCCATTCTTAGTTGTTGTGTTATTAAATGACACGTAAAAAATATATTCTGTCTTTTCCAAAGTGTCTGAGCCATGTTTCTTTGGTTTTGGCTTGATGCTTTCGTTTCCTTCTATCCCAGGCATTTCAGATACACAAAAAGGAGTTAAAATGCTAAACTCTGCTGTTTGACTTTGGTAGTTTGTAGAGTGAAACACAATTACCTGGTAAGAAAGAAAGAAGCCTGCTGCCCACCTCCAGCTCTGTGAGAAGTATGAAATTGATCACCATTTCTTTGTGTCTTGAGAAAAGATTTAAAAAGGAATTAAAATGAAATTGGAATGTCAGACTTGTGTGAATATTTCAAATAAGCTATTTCTTTAATTTCTGGACTCTTTAACAATAAGCGTGGTAGTTTTATTGTGAACACAAAGTGGAGGCAGCAGATTAGAACAAAGGTGCACCTTGCTTTGCTAGCAGCCAGTCTAGGATGTTTAATACAGAAGCAGAGAAGTATTTCATGATGCCCTCTGGCTCCAGAAGTCTATGGTTTAGAAACTTTCTGAGACAGAGTTTGTCTTCATGTGTGTTTTTATTAGCCCATGATGGCCTTTTCATGGATGTAAAAATAGCCACTTGTGCTTCCATTACAGCATCACGTGGTCACACATTTTATAATTCCGTTATATGTTCTGGCAAAAGCACTGTCATTCACTTAAGTATTGAGCTTGCTTATTGAAGTTAAACCTTTCTAAACTGGAAGGCATATATATATATATATATTTTCCCAAGGTAACTATTTTCTCTCTTCAGTGGATAGAAAAAGCTTAAATCATACCATTATGCTGTAATTGCAATGAACTAGTGTTCCCTTCTAAGAGCAGATTATTTCTCTTCGGCTTTGTCTGATTTATCAGCAGCTTCTGTCTATTTTGGATGCGTAACTGAAGAAGAGAGCTAACCTTCCCTGCAGTGCTTCAATGCAGAACACCCTTATCCTCTTGCACAGTGTTGCAAAATTTTGGCTTTCAGCTACACTCCTTAAAATAGGAGATATCAGTACCACATATGAATAATACATGAAGAATAAGTCTCCTGAATTATACTTTTTAGGTTCGTTCTGCTCAATCTAGGAATTGAAACAAAATCAGTATTCTTATTACAGGAGAATTATTTCTGTTACTGAAAAGTAACAGTAATTTTTTTTTTTGGTCTGACCAAGGGACTAAGCAGCATCCTAGAACTCATTTTTAGCATGGCATTATGCCTAAATGTGTTGGCAGATACATAGTATGCGTCATATATGCAATCTAAGATGGAATCTCAATGTTTCAATTACAAAGGGAAATTTTTCTAGCATTTCAAAAGATTATAGTAATCACCATAGCAGTCTATATGCTTTCAAACATGATTTATGTTGGACAGTGTTTAAATTATGACTGGATTACACTTTGATTTTAAATAATTTGTAGATATTTTTGTTAAATGTGTGTTCTGACAGGAGAAATGTAACTCTCTGATATGGTTCTGAAACCCAGACAAAACTTTCATTTTATCAGTGTCTAAAGGAATCTCTTGTGAAACAGAAATTATCAATGTATATAATGAAGAAATCCTGTAATAATTCTTCGTTATTTCATTTAAAATTCTGCCTAGTGGTACTAAATATCAGGCTATCAACAGTCTACAGATTGGTAGATAAGTAGTTTTCCTATGACCACTTATTTTCTAGGCTCTGTTTCCTTTTCACTCTTTTTACTATACTCATTTTGTTCTTATTTTAATGTAAGTAATGTACCTTAATGAATCTCCAATACTCTTGAGATGGGCAGTTGCAGATCTTGTTAACTATGTTGGTTCTGGGCAAAGTTCTCCTTTGATGGAGATCTCATTCGCTAAGTATCCAGAGTGGAAGTGCCATTTTTGTGTGTGTTACAATGAAGGGCGGGGGGGGAAATAAAATAGCAACTGACAACAGGGTTAAGCCCTCATAATAATGTATCTACCTAAACTTATTTTAATTGCTAATAAAAAAAAAATGCAGAAGGCAAAAGGGTTTAGGCAAATGTTAAGTGTGAAATGAATTAAGGAAGGAAAAAAGGTCCTTCACTGTCCCTGATGAGTGCCGTGGTAAAGATGCAGATACCCCAAGGAGTTTGTAGCATCTTGGCCTTTGTTTAGCTGAAACGTGGCAGGAAATGGTAGAAGGAGGCCAGAAGAAAATCAAAAACCGAAACAAGTTACGGAAGGTATGGCATTGCAGCAAATGTGTCTCTATGTTGTTTTCAGACAAACTGTACTCAGAAGACTTCCCTGGCAATTTCTGATACTGTTTCTCTGAATTTACTGTGACCAGTGTATGGTGGAAAGAAGAACTGTAACACCAATGTGTTTTGTTTCAGTTAGTGCTCTTAGATTTGTAGGGCCACGTGCTATTCTTCAGTTGGATGCCAAAAGGCAAGGGAAGGTACACCACTCCTGAGAAAGAAGTTGGGATCTAATGGTGCTCAGTGCTTACGGTATTTAATGCGCAGGGTACAAAAAGCGTTTATTAGCATGGGAGTCCTGGTAATTCTTCTAAAATTAGTTCTATGGAATACAAAAAAAATGCTAAAAAGATGTCATGAAATGAATACGAGCATGACAGCATTTGATCCATCTCTAATGGGTGTCTTGTGAATGAATTGTGGATTAGTTGTTGTTATTAGCTACAATGCTAAGAAGTAAATTTTACTCTGGAGCAAATTTTAAACTTGAAAATATGTGAGATCACAGTATTTTAAAATGCTTTATTCATATTTCTATGAAAATGTATGTTTTTAAATGTCCATTGTTCTTTTATGATGTATATGTCCTTTTCAACTGTCTCCTGCTAGATTATTCTCAGCTGATTTCTGCTGTTCTTTCAGGAAAAAATGTTATTACACTGACTGGAGGAGCAAAACCATGGGCAGGTTGGTGGGTGATGTGTAGATTCTAATTTTGTCAAATAGTCACCCTGCTAAAGAAAATCCATTTGCAGTTGTAAATTTATCCAGGAAACTTGGAAAATTAGATTATTTCCCTCAAAACTCAAAATATGTTAGCTCCAAGTGTTAAAATATTCATCTGTAACAAGATGCATTTCTCTAAAGCTTTGCCAGTTCTCGTTTTAGAAATGCAAAAGTGTTTATGCAAGGAAAAAAGTGGCCCTTATCCTGGCAGCCAAGATTTAATAATGGATCTATCTCTACAGTTACGTCTGCTGTTTCTAAGACATGTTACATTAGCGTGGAAGATACTTTTGAGTGCATGTCTTAATTAAATTGTGGTAGCCAGCTATTTCCCTACATGTGTAAATGTAACTTCTCTCATGTGCATCCCGTTGATCATGACGGAATCGATGATGCCCTGAAGGCTGGTTTGAATTCTTATTTGATAGTTGAGAATAACTTGTTCGCTGCAGTGAAAGACTTTTAACTCTGAGATTTCATGAGGTTACTATCTTCTAAAATATCTTTCAGTCTGTCATTATCGTAAATGGCTTTCTTTCCTGAAAACCATCCAGCTGTAGCATTTAATGCCCAGGGAGCTAGTAGCAAGTAGCCAGGTGGGGATGACAGGGCTGCCAAATGAAGGCCAGTGCACACAAACCTCACCTGCGGCTGCTGCTTTGGTGAAAGCAGCCTGGAGGAGCTAGGACGGGGGCACTGTGAGCTGTAACTGCTCCCCCTTGCATAAGGGGCATAATGATGTCTCGTAAGTCCTGCTTACCAACAGAAAAGATGTGATTTTTTTTTTTTTTACATGAGGAAAAACTCCCGGAAGAGATTTCTGTGGTGGTTTTTCTTGAGATGAATCTTGATTAGATTTTATTTAGGTTCTTCCATTTTTACTTTAGATGATGAAGAACTCTCATTATTTCTCAGGAATAATTTATATGGTCTCACGGTATCAGTTTGCAAGATTTTAACAAAAATAGGCAAAGCACTGCTGAACATCAAAGTAAGAAAAAATGCATAAGCAAATAAAACATATTAAAATAAAACAACCTATTACATAAATTTACAACTGCATTTTTCCTCTTCCCAGTCATTCACATGCTTGCTCCATTTTACTGTGCATTATGAAAAATGTAATGTGCTTTGTAAGGAAAAGGCAAAATTAACAGAGCTTTATTGCAAAATTGTCTTAATTTATCTGAAACCCATCTGGTGAGTCCTAAATATTAAATCAATTTGTTTTCCTTATTTAGAAGGACAGAAGCATGCTTTTGAAGTTGTGCAGTACCTGTGAACAAAGTTTTTACCAGTAATTTACCTGGAATATGGGAGTCTGTATTTTTTGAATATTTTCTCTGGCACTTGATACAATCCAGGCACAGAGGAATAGTGTGTAAAAGAAGCTGTGTCTGAAGTTGCAAGCTAACTGTAAAATTGCTGACACACACATCTCATCATTCTAACTTCTGCTACTGTCATTGTCTCCCTGCATCCTAAGGCTTTTCAAACCTAACTTCTCTGTAATTTATTAAATAGTTTTAAATATTTTCAAGTGGAGTTTACAACAGCTAGGATGAGGAATGTGTATTAAAATATTTGTATATCAAAGGTAAAATTCTGATGCTACTGAGTTTCTATAATTAAGAATATGGGCTTAGACTATCATGTTAGGCCCTGCTGTGACATGTACACTTCCCTGAATTTTATTGATGTGGTAATATGGTAGATGCATGTGTCTGTACATGTCTTTAAGTCCACAAAAGATTATTAGGAGAGTGGTTAAAAGAATGAAGGTAAATGTAGTGCTTATTGATATACTGTGTTTCTCATATGTGATATCTACGTGGTATCTACCTACAGCCTATTTATTTATTTACATACCTTTTAAAAAGGCAAAATTATATTCACTAGTGTGAAGCTTGATTTCTATTCGTAGGGCTAATCTGCAGAAATTGTATTTAATAATTTACTTTTTAATCATTTTAAGTAAATAACACATGTATCAAAAATAGTCTGACCTCCCTCAGATTTATGACTGAATAATCTGATGAATCAGTCTTATATGTGCCCTATCAGACACCCCAACGCTGGTTAAGGGGTGACATTGAGGAGAAGAGAATTAAAAGTTACTTGCTACAGTATGCGGGTTCAGTCTTCCTAGTGAAATGTTAAAATAATTTTATACTTGTAAGGCTAGAGAACCAGAAATTAATTTGTTTAGCAACTTAGCTGCAGTACCCTGCTTCACAAAAAGACTTCTAAAATCTTTTTGATTTCAATTGCACACTGAAATAAATCTGTTAATATCGTTCCATAGGACACATATTGTTGATTTTTTTCTTTTCTTTTTTTTTTTTTTGGTGGTGAAAATGTTGCAGTGTTGTGTCCCTATATTGAAACTGTCAACCATAATGCATTTACCATTACAAAGCATACCGCAAGGTCTATGCAATTTGGTGGCACGTGGTTGACGATTTTGACCGCAGTCTTGTGGGTTTTTGTCAGAGTACAAGAGGCAAGCACTGAGCAAGCTACTGGCTGGTGATCGCTGTCAAAAATATCTTTCCTGAAGAATGGCAGTTGCCCAGTTCTGGTGTCTTGTTCCATTATAACCGTGAATCCTGGCCAGAAAATTCCCATAGCGATTTTATGAGGAGAAATAATTGCTCCTTTAATTCAATGTGGTTCAAGAGTGAAAGGCTGTGAGAAAGAGAGAGGAGTGACAGAAGGTCACTGTTCTGCAAATAGCACGGTAGGATGGATGTATTGCAGATCAAGCTTCCTTGACTCCCTGAAACTGCAGGCACACTGGACAGCCTAGTCGTGTTAGATTAATTCTCAGTGCACCAATTTCACCTCTGAGGTGCTTCTTTGCATTGGAGTCTGCTGAGGAAACATAATCTGCAAGGATTTGGGGACTAAATAGTTTTCCAAAAACAACAACCAGCAAAACAGAATGTAACAGTACATTTGAGCACAAAAGTTGAACAAAGCAGAAATTACAAGCGTCTTCAAAAATATTTATTTTCATGTCTAAGAATAAAATGCTTGCATGTTTCAGAATAACATCTTGTAGTCTCGCAGTTTCAGTAAGAAGGTATCTGAACGACCAGCAGTGTTTCCAGTAGGACATTTTTAATCTCATTGCATGAATTGAATGCAACAGTGACTTCACCAGACCAGATCTGGCTGCCTTCACTCCTACTGAATAGGCTACACTGAACAGATCATCAGGAATCTTTCTGAACTGCTAGTTTTGACCTGGAAAGTCACTCTGACTAAGCATACCAATATTTAGTCCTCGAACATTCAGTCAAACATTTATCTGAAATTTGTTTTCGCTTTGAATGAAAGCTCAATGAATCTTAAGTGTCTTCATTAACGGTAGAGTCATGTGAGCCAAGAAAAGAGGCTTGTTTGCTGAATTAGTTTTCATATGAGGGAAGATGTAAATTTCAGCGGACGTACTCTATGCTGTCTGAAGATACTGGCTTTTGGAGTGACCAACTGTAAGGTAATGAAAAGTAATCACACCTTAGATTAATAAGTCTTTTTGTCTCCTAAGAAAAATTGCGTATGTAACATAGATAGGATTTTTAGATTATTCCAATAGTGTTCTTCATCACATTGCATGTTGGAAGAAATAGACTTTTTTTTTTTTTTTAAAGGGCTGATTTCTTTAAGATAACATTTATTGACTAGTATTTTTTAAATTTTGGAGATGAAAAATGGTCAAGGTTTTCTGCATGACCAATTCTAAAGTAATTTTATAACCAAAAATCTGATAACAGTTGCATTGGTTGCTGTTCTTCCTGATGTGTCTACCTACTTTCCTCTTAAAAAGAAAAGCCTGTTTTTAAATCTAAAAAAAAGTTCGGATGTGTACAACCAGAAAAAAAAAAAAATGAAGAAAATCAAGTGCAAGCTACCTGCATGCATTCTGTATAATTTTGTGCTGGAAGAATTTCCACTGAAACCATTAAAATAATCAACTGGCACATTAAGGTATTATTTGAGCAAAGGAGGCACTGAAGGGATGCACCTGCGTAGGAATTGGTTTTTTTTGTGTTTCAGCTGTATGAATATAGTTCACAGGAGTGCTTTGTCTCATGCTGCTTAGTATCAGTAGAGTGCTGTCCCTCAAGCTCAGTACCAATTAAGTACAGAGTGTGCACGGACTCCTTGGTAATGCATAGCAAGAAGAATATACTGAGGATTTCAAATGTAAAATTATGATCCCACATTTAGTTCAGCTTTCTGTCTGACATGGTGTTATACTGGGGTACACCTTTTGCTATTTTTCTAGATGATAAGAGGCACATTTTCACAAAAGTGGCTTTGCTGCCCGAGAGCAATTTGCTGCAATCGTTTATTCCTCTGAATTTTGAAATGGGGAGCTGTGCTTCTGCTTAGCACAAGCACTTACGTACTCCCCTCAGTTAAAAATCTAGTACTAAGCATTACAGTTTTTGTGGCTCTGAGATCTCTGTGCTTTATATATCATGCGTGCTTAGTAATTGAGTAAGGCCCGTATCCCACTGACCATTGTTATTTAGGGAAAGTTTTTCCAAAATCCAATTTTTGTCAAGATCTTGGACGTGATTCATAATACAGCATACTGTAATGAGACCTATTCCTGAAATACCCACATTTTACTACAGTTCGATATGAGAAGAATAAAGGTCAGCAAGGAGTGGAGAATTGAAGTAATATGGTACCTTCTAGCATTTGCTTGAAAATTAACTGCACTACGCCATCTCTAAAACTTGTCCTGAGATACTTTTTAGCCAGGATGTCAGTGAAAGACAGACCTTTATGTTACCAGTATATGATCTGATCTGGAACAAAAAAATTACAGTCTGTTTGTGTTGCAATGCCAGTTTAGGAAACGGCAGGAAGCAATACCAGGTTTTTGCTGTTTTTGTTGGAGTTTTTTGTTTATCTAAAGACTGTATAACAACTTCAGTGTAGTACAGCTTTTACTTCATTTCATATATCTCTATACTGTTTCCTAAGGTAACATCAGCCCTTGGATTTTGATGAAAAGGCAGGGGAAGGCTTTATTCAGATCGGAAAAACAGAAGAATTTGACCCTGAGAAATCTTGTGTTCACCTTTACATTTTATGAAATTTCCTGTCCAAATACCAGGGAAAGAGGAAGCCAGGGAAGAGAAGGAGAACCATAATCCCACTGATTTTAGAATGAGAGGCCCTTGAGTCAATTCTGCAAGATCAGATCACAAAAAAATACAAAATGAAAAAATGAAAATAATAAAACAACTGTTAATACTACTCCTTAACTCCTTATATTCTTTTACTTAATGGGGAAATTTTCTGCTTTCATTTCATTTCTAGTATGACGTCAGTAAATATACAGTGACGGAGTCAGAAATAGCAAGCAGGTAAGAGGCTGTAAATTTGATTTCTTGCTATCTCAGTTTGCAGAGGAATATGAGAGAGCTGAAAAGTTGGCTGCCCAGAAATCCAATGAAGCTTGATAAGGAAGCCCTACCTGATCTCGAAGAGACGGACTGCTACACAGCACCCTTCAGCCGTGCACGCATACACCAGTAAGTGTTGGAACTGGAAGTACAGTGCCAGAGACCAGAAGGATTTTTTGTTTTCTCACTAGTAAGCAATTGCCATACAGGCAGCCGTTAACAGATGGTCACTGGCAAATACCCACTATCATGTCTGGTATTTTCTATGGATTTACTCTTAAAGCAAAAATCTGTTCTCTGTTACTTGCTGCATGACAGTCACAGTGAGTAGTATGGGCGAAAATTTGACTGAAAAATCAGCACCACCTCTTTGGTTTAGAAGTTTTGCTTTCCATTACATTACAAAATGCAAATACCTGCTCAAGTTTGCTTAGCTTAATTACATATTTTACTTAGGCAAAACCTGAGACGGCTGTTGAAACTCTGGAAACACCTGGAAATGGGCTAAAAATAGTGTCAGGGTTTTTGTTATCAAATGTGCCTTTGAAAAATGCTTTTGTCTCTGAAAGAATTTATCTATCTATCTATCTATCTATCTATCTATCTATCTATATATACCCCAAATAAAAACTATGTGCTCAGATCACCACCTTGATGATGATGTAGTTTAACCATGTTGTAATTTTTTTAAGGACACAAGCAGTCTTGAATATTTTAGCTATTTGTTTATTTTTAAATTATTTTGTGGTAAGTCTTATAGGAAATGCAAGTTCATATAAAGCAGAAATGTAAGTTGGGCTAAACAGATTTTTTAAATTCTAAGTGAAGAAGCTATATGCTAGTGGACTGGCTATGCCCTAGAAGGACAGAATAATTGCATTATCATCTTAATTTTTATTTTTTTAGTAATTAACTATATTGCATTGGGACAATCACTTGTTCACAGTGTTATTTCTCAGCTCAGCTGACGTTATGAATTGCAAGAGTGTCATCTTTGGCACAGCTGAGTAGGCAAAAGCTCCTGCATGTCAGATTTCTGGCATTCAGAACCCTGAGCCATCTGGGAGAGGATATTTGCGTTATTTGGCTCCATCCTAGGATTCTCTGTGGAGCTGCTACTGAAGTGTCCAGTGCCTCGAGCTAAGTGGTTTTTTGTTTTGTTTTGTTTTGTTTTGTTTTTTTCCCTAAATAACAATGGTGGTAGTTCTCTGACTTGGACCTCTGCCAATTTAACAGCAACATGAATTTCAGAATGATCACTACTTCTGAATATTATTTTTTAAATTTATATCCAGCATGTAAATGACCTAGATAGTAGGACATTTTAGAAAAGAATTAGTTTATTTGCTTATTTTCCCCAACAATCTGTGATAAAGACAAATCCTGGGGGGTGATCTGAGAAGGTGCTTTAGGAATGCAAAACCTTATGTCTTGTGCAGTAACCAGGAAGTGTAAAGATACAATAAATCACTCTAAGAAGAAAACATTGAGCAGCTATTTTTCAACACCTGTGCATTGTTTTGAATATTGAAAGACTTTAATTATTTCTATAGTTTTACAATAAACAATAAAGACAGCTTCTTCAGCAACTCCACGAGGAGTAGAATTGTGCATCACATGCTACAGAGAACGAAGTACGAAGATGGAAAATCTAAAATGGGTAAGAATGCTCTATCTTTTTTCTAACCCATTTTATATCTTTACTTGCCTGAAATAGTATTTAGTGGAGTAAACTTGATTAATTTTGCCATGCACTTGAAATCTTTGTTCAACCAGTAATACACATGAATGAAAGCTGCAAGCAAATGCTCTGTTTCACTCAGTGAAAAATAGCAATAGTTTTCACTTAATACTCATTTTTAAATAAATATGAGAGATTATAATAGCTTTATATGATCAAAAGCCTTAAGAAAGATAATGTGTACCCCAGAAAAGTGACAAGAATTTTTTAGGACTGGCCCGTATACTGCTAGAACCCAGCAGTGCCAGTCCAGCAGAATCAATCAGAGCTGCACTTAAATTATTTGAGATCTCCAGTGCAGCTTAGAGACAGTTGACTTAAAGGCAATTCAATTTTTATTGACAATTCTATTACCGTACTGTATTTCAGAAGGTCTAGTTATTTGTTTTCATTTGCAATTAACAGGGAATGTATGTATGATCTTCTGTTTTGTTTACAGGAATTAAATTAAGAATTTAATATATAGATAGACACCTAAAGCCTTATAAAGACGATAGCAATTACAGAAAGCTGTTACTTGAGTTTCTGGGAGAAAAGCAGTAGTAAAAAAATCTTAGAAACTGCAGGTTGAAATCTAACGCTATTGAAATTGATGATGGTAAGTTTCATCTTGAGATTAGTGTAATTTGTATGTTATGTTTGAATGGACAGATCTGAAATGTGTCAAGAGAATTTATTTCTTGGGCAAACTTAGCTATATAGGTATGCTCTCCCAGGCTACTGAATGTTTTTATTGGTATTATTATGGTTAGTACTTATTTTTTATAACATGCTTTGATAGTAAAATAAATCTGGCTTTAGGAGGATGCTAGGAACTGATCCAAAATGCTGTAGCAGAGCATTGATCTGATACAAACTCCTTCAGCTGGTTCATATTTAAAAGTAACAGGTTAGCTTTTAACCCTGCAGGGGTTTTGCTGCCTTAAAGATTGTCCATGCCACTCTGTGTATGCCAGATCATCTGGTCACCCATAAAATCTGTATCGTATGATCAGATTAATGTAACGTGAGTGTAAATACCTTCTCACACTTGATCTAGCACGAGAACCCGACCACAAAAAAAAAGTGGCAGACACTGGCCCTCAGAAAGTTGTAGTTTGACAGAACTAGAGAGCTTAAGGGATCATTAAGACCCACGGTCAGTGCAGCTATTGGTGACTGTCACGTTTAACATCATCCCGAGCATCTAATCTGAAGTTGCATTCTCATTTCATAACCTGACAATTCTTGGTGTTTGAAGTTAAAGACATATTAAAAAATCATATTCAAACTAATGTGTTTTTTTTTCCTTTTAGGTATTAATAGATTACTAAATAATGGAACTTATGAAGCAGCATTTCCACCACATGAGGTAAGCTCATTAGTTTTGTATTTGTATTTATATTTTGATAAAAGCTTGCATTAATGTTTTGAGATTGTAGTTTTCTATTTTGTCTTGCAAATGTTTTATTTCACTCTGTAGCATTGAGACTTTTTTTTTTTACTAATAGCTCTTTAACATTGACTTTTTGAAATTGAAAAAAAATATTTATTTTTATGTAATGCATTGTAATAACTTCCTGGAACATTGTCTTACTGATCTAGACTATTAAGTTATCTGTTTTTTAATCAGATAGTGCCTGTGGAGTTCTTAACTACAAAGTTAATTATTCTAAATTGTTGCAATTAGTTGCATTAAATTATTTATCCCTGACACCATTCAAAATGTTATTTTTTTTTTTTTAAATAGGTTGTGCAATGGATCAAATTTAGGGAAGTAGTTTACTTATTTCCTATTTAATCCTTTCTGTATAGTTTGGGATAGCTTCTACTTGATAATTCTAGGTTAAGGTCCACTGAAGAGCTGTGAAATAAATGAAAAACTTGTCTTTGTCTTCAGAGGGTTATCAGAGAGTCTTTGTGTATTGAAAGGAAGGAAGCAAGCCATAGATCTTTGGTCATCATAAATGCTGATCAGTAGCTGGTAATTACAGCCGTGAACTCTGGTTGATTGGCTGAATACTGTGACTTGATCTTGTGCTTCAAAGGATTGGCCTATGCTTTACAAATTGAAAGTAATTTTTTATATGGTGTAAATAATTAAATGCAGAGAATACAGAGAAGGAGTATTTTAGATAAATAATTGAATGTAATTGTTAACGCTTCAGTAGGGCATTACTGACTGTAGGAAAAAGCTAGTCATACTGCCAGATAAAAACTGTGCAGCTTTCTCTGGCTTCCAAATCCATGCTCTCATATGCATTTTCTGTATATATTCCTTTGTTATGTCACAAGCTTCAATTTCAGAGTTTCAGAGTTCCATTATGTGACTTAATGAAGTCACATATTTAAGCCACTCATCTTAATTGCAGCTTAACTGGTGCTAAGGACAGTGGTTAAACACCCTCCACTTTTTTTTTTTTTTAATCACACAGGCAAATGAGAAATTCAGTCCTAGAGCGAACACTGTGAGACTTGGACTCTGTCATAGATAAGCAGTGCAGAAAGAAGCAGGAAAAAAAATACCTAAAATGTTCAATGCTGGCTAATGCTTTATGCATTGCGGTCATTCAGGCGAGTGTGAGAATAAGCTGCTATTCTGTTCCTAGGAACTTCTTGATGTTACAAAGGCCACTCTGTGCTAAGATTTTGGTATGGCTCTTTGCCGACTTTAATGCAGAACATTGTTTTTAAGTCATCCTTAAACCAGAGGGGTCAGCAGACTTCTACAAGTAAATATCGTTCTTTCAGTGTGAGGAATGTTCAAGATTTAAAATAGATGATAAAAATCTAAATGGCTAAACAGCTTGAGTTAACCAAGTTCACGAATCTGTCTCTTACCAAGAAGTAGTTTGGATTACTTGCAGTTGTTTGATGAATAATTTTCTTTACCATAACTGAGAGTTGTCGAATGAAAGGACATTTTGGAGGGAAGAAGTTCAAATAAACATGTCCTGCCTCGGAATTGGGGTGAAATGGCAAATGCAAGCAATTCTGTTTAGGATGGGTCTAGTGAATCTGTGTTACTTCCCAGCTGCTGGGCATGAGGCTGTTCTTTCAGGCTGTCAGGCAGTGTGTAAATGTCAGGCAAGGACACTTTTTGAGCCATTGATTCTGTTTTGATTTTAATGCCTCTGAGACGTCTGTGCAGCCTTCAAAATAATGCCAGTTCTGTTGTTTCTACCATCTTAAGGAATATGTACCACAGTCATAGGAAATGTCTAGGAGAGGAGGATCAAGCTGACCTATCAGAATTTTCTGAAATTATATAGGAAGAACAAAAAGATACCACAAACACATCTCATTAATTTTTTAAAAAAATTGAAGTAGAAACACTGTTCTTGAAGTAGTATAGAGTTGAGCAGTTCTTTATAGCCTTGTGCTAGTATGATTTTGTCATTAATTCTTAGAGAAATTGGCCATTTCAGAAGAGTATTTACCATCTCTTTCTTGTAGGCTCACATGTAGGTGACATTTCCTAGAGTTGTCCATAACAAATTGAAACTTGCTTAATAAGCACAGTGAAATCTTAATTTAAATTATATTCAAATATCTAAGAAATGTATTTATATTCCATAGAGTCTGGCAATATATTATTTATTTGTGTTTTCCAGGGAAGCCACAAAAGCAGACATCCCATCAAAACACATGGAGCTCAGAATCACAGACACCTTTTATACGAGCGTTGGGCACGGTGGGGAATGTGGTACAAATACCAACCTCTTGATTTAATCAGGTATTAGTACTTTGAAAAGCAGTTTGCTTCTATCATACAAATAGCCCAATAACAACACATAAAACATACTGCTAAATCCATTGCCCTTACATTTCACTGTAAAATTTAGCTAGTCTCTATGATCAGGGCAGACTGGAATCCTCTAAATTGCTTCTTATGGATGGTCTTTTGTGCAAGCTATTGATTTCAAATGAGGCTGAATAAAGGCACATAGATCCAGCTGCTTGACAGTTCACGGAGTGAAAATACCCATGAAGTGGTCTGCTGATCAGAGACAGTTGCCCCTCATGACAGCACTTTTGAATGCAGAGACTGTTACCACATGGACAGAGTTGCCAGATCCACTGGGGATCTGAAGTTTCCATGTGGGTTTAAATAAAATTCTGTTTATATATGTATAATTAATGCCATAGGTCCCCAACTGTAAAGCAGAGAAATATCTTTAATTGCAGTTAAGTAACTGTGTTTTTTGGGTTTCATATTTTCCTCAACTTGGACTTTGAATACCAGTAATTCAGTTTTCCTTGCTGTCTGTTTTTACTCCTGATTTGACAATCATAAACAATCATTATGCCCAATATTGTTCCACTGAAGGCCGTGGAGCTGAGAATGTGCTACAGAACAATTCTTTGCTAATCTAATAGGATCATCCAGATCCGGGATTTACTTTTTGTTCACTGCTACTTCATCTTTTATAGTAACTGATACCCACATTTTGAAGAATTAAAGCTGAAACTTGAGCTTGTGTTTTCAATCTATCACTTTCTAACTGGTAATAGTTTGAAATATGTCACATTATATGAATATCTATCATAAAATATTTTAATAACGGAATATTTAGTCCATACAAACTTATGTTATTCCTTTCCAGGAACTGTGTGTGTGTGTATTTGTGTGTTTGTGTGTGTAAATAAAGTTTCCTGCATTTTAGCAATGTTGAAATGAATGCATCTACTTAGTCATTGCAAGGACATGAAAATTGCAGAGCGCTTCAGTTACATCCTTACAAAATACATGTTCTAGTAAGTCTGCAATTAGTGTCACTGGAATGTTGTACTAGCCCGAATTAAAACATTTTGGTAACCTGACAACAGTTTTACTAGAAGCTTGTAATGGTGATTGCTTATTAGAGTTACTCTGCTACTGTGAAGATAGGTATTGTTCACTGCAAGTTTTAACTTTAAAAAATGAATGCTTTTCCTCTTCATGTAGGCGATATTTTGGTGAAAAAATTGGACTGTATTTTGCCTGGTTGGGATGGTATACAGGAATGCTGATTCCTGCTGCCCTGGTTGGGCTCTTTGTTTTCCTCTACGGATTATTTACGATGGATTCCAGCCAAGTAAGGTAAAATCCCATTTAAAAATATTACAATAACCTGTTGAATATTAACAGTCATGCACAAGTTAGATAATTTTACTTTTAAATGCTTTTCAGATATGGTAATCATAATTCTAATCAAATAGAGCACTGGGTTCTTCAATCAAGTGCATCCACTTTGTATATCTGTTTTACATCAAGCTGGGTGCATACCATTTACAGCAAGTGCTCTTACCACTGCATCTGCAATGATTCCAATTCTGTCTGTAAGAAAAAAGAACAAATACTGAGTCTAACGTCGCATGCACTGCAATGGTTATCATTCTAGTCAAGGCTCATGGGTGAAAAATACAGACATACTTCATTCTTGACTTCCAATTTGCTTTTAACTTCCAGAGTGTAGTAGAGCTGTAAAACTTAGTTGTGAATGCTTTTTTTTCTATACAGATGTTAATAGTGTCAAATTTAAGAAAATTCTTAACTCTGTTGGTGTAAACTGTGGCCAGGAATTACAGCTTCAAGGACATTGCCACTGCATGAAATGAACCTAATTTTCAAGTTTCTGTTCTGTTTCTGCAATCACTGTTGTGACTTGCCCTGAGAGTGGTTTATGTCAGTTTAGAAATAGTGATGAGAGTGTTAAGCGTGAAGTGCAGGCTGTACTTTTAGGAGCTGTTACAGGAGGAAGCGCCCTTATTATATTAGGTATCATCAGACAGAAGGGTATCAGTGGTTTTGCAATTGCAATTGTTGCTCCAAGCACTTTCAATTCTTAGGCAGTAAGCACAGTGAAATCAGATTTCATACAAAGTGTTTCTTGGCCTTTGAGCAGCAGTACTTTACATTTCTTTATGGAATTGTCTTTATTTTCTGACAGTCAGTTGTTATATTCTGCAGTGCTGCAATTAAGGCTTTTTTAGGCAGTCTGATTTACACCAAACTCCTGAGAGACTTGGCAGCTTCAGACTGCATTAAATGCAATAAAATGCAAAAATATCAGCCAGGAAACTATGCACAGTTACCTTGCTTGCAGAAGGCTTCAGGGTATGAGTCTCAGGAGGGCAGAGGTAGGCTAGCTTTCATATTTTCCTGTCTTTCCCTTTGGATGCAGTTGAGTGGCTGCAGACAGAACAGGCAGATTTTCACTTGCTCTCCATGGAGGTTGGTTGGTTCAGATCCTATCCCGAAGTGCCTCAGCATCATGCTGAGGAACCAACCAGGGGCTCTGGACTCTATTCCAGAAGCAAAAGCCTGGAAGTTAGGTGATCTGCTGTTCAGCTTCAGATGCCTACAAGGGGAGGGGAGTAATTATATATACACTCACTGAGGCGATCGGCTCCAGGGCAGACGTGTTGTGCAGCGGAGTGGGGGATCGAGGCGGGCAGGGATTTTTTTTACCAGCACTGAGGCCACTCGAGGCAGCCAAAGGAGCCACCAGGACCCAGCAGCCCTTGTGAGGGAGGCTGACAAGGCATAGGAGGTTTCTGGAGAGCGTAGAAGACAGCTTCCTAATGCAGCTGGTTAGTGAGCCTACCAGGGGGGTGCCCCACTAGACCTTCTGTTCACAAACAGAGAAGGACTGGTGGGAGATGCGGTGGTCGGGGGCTGTCTTGGGCAGAGTGACCACGAAATGGTGGAGTTCTCTATTCTTGGCGAAGTCAGGAGGGGGACCAGTAAAACTGCTGTCTTGGACTTCCGGAGGGCAGACGTTGAGCTGTTCAGGGCACTGGTTGGCAGAGTCCCTTGGGAGGCGGTTCTGAAGGGCAGAGGAGCCCAGGAAGGCCGGGCGCTCCTCAGGAAGGAAATCTTAGAGGCTCAGCAGCGGTCTGTCCCCACGTGCCCAAAGACGAGCTGGCACAGAAGAACAGAGGCCTGGCTGAACAGAGACTGTGACTAAAGCTTAGGAAAAAAAAAAAAAAAAAAAAAAAAAAGAGGGTTTATTATCTTGGAAAAGGGGGCAGGCCACTCAGGAGGACTCTAAGGATGTTGTAAGGCTGTGCAGGGACAAAATGAGAAAGGCCAAAGCTCATGTGGAGATCAATCTGGCTACTGCTGTTAAAGATAACAGAAAATGTTTTTATAAATGCATAAACACGAAAAGGAGAACTAAGGAGAATCTCCATCCTTTACTGGATGTGGGTGGAAACTTAGTGACAAGAGATGAGGAAAAGGCTGAGGTGCTTAACGCCTTCTTTGCCTCAATCTTTAGCAGCAAGACCAGTTGTTCCCTGGATACCCAGTACCCTGAGCTGGTGGAAGGGGGTGGGGAGCAGGATGTGGCCCTCATAATCCACGAGGAAATGGTTGGTGACCTCCTACAGCTCTTAGATATACTCAAGAGAATGGGGCCGGATGGGATCCACCCGAGGGTACTGTGAGAACTGGCAGAAGAGCTGCCCAAGCCGCTTTCCATCATTTATCAGCAGTGCTGGCTATCGGGGGAGGTCCCAGTCCACTGGCAGCTGGCAAACGTGACGCCTATCTACAAGAAGGGCCAGAGGTAGACCCAGGGAACTATCGGCCTGTTAGTTTGACCTCAATGCCAGGGAAGCTCACGGAGCAGATTATCTCGAGTGTCATCACGCGGCACTTGCAGGGCAAGCAGGCGATCAGGCCCAGTCAGCATGGGGTTATGAAAGGCAGGTCCTGCTTGACGAACCTGATCTCCTTCTATGACAAAGTGACGCGCTTAGTGGATGAGGGAAAGGCTGTGGATGTGGTCTACCTTGACTTCAGTAAGGCTTTTGACACCGTTCCCCACAGCATTCTCCTCAAGAATCTGGCTGCTCATGGCTTGGACTGGTGTACGCTTCGTTGGGTTAGAAACTGGCTGGGTAGCCGGGCCGAAAGAGTCGTGGTGAATGGAGTCAAATCCAGTTGGAGGCCGGTCACTAGTGGAGTCCCCCAGGGCTCGGTACTGGGGCCAGTCCTCTTTAATATCTTTATCGATGATCTGGATGAGGGGATTGAGGGCACCCTCAGTAAGTCTGCAGACAACACCAAGTTAGGTGCGTGTGTCGATCTGCTTGAGGGTAGGAAAGCTCTGCAGGAGGATCTAGATAGGCTGTAGTGATGTGTGAAATATGAACTGTATGAAGTTCAAAAAGGCCAAATGCCGGGTCCTGCACCTGGGGCACAACAACCCCAAGCAGCGATACAGGCTGGGAGAGGAGTGGTTGGAAAGCTGCCTGGCAGAGAAGGACCTGGGAGTATTGGTTGGTAGTTGGCTGAATATGAGCCAGCAGTGTGCTCAGGTGGCCAAGGAGGCCAACAGCATCCTGGCTTGTATCAGAAACAGTGTGGCCAGCAGGGCTAGGGAGGTGATCGTCCCCCTGTACTCGGCTCTGGTGAGGCCACACCTCGAGTGTTCAGCTTTGGGCCCCTCACTACAAGAAGGACATGGAGGTGCTCGAGCGAGTCCGGAGAAGGGCAACAAAGCTGGTGAGGGGTCTGGAGAACAAGTCTTACGAGGAGCGGCTGAGGGAGCTGGGGTTGTTCAGCCTGGAGAAGAGGAGGCTCAGGGGCGACCTTATCGCTCTCTGCAGGTCCCTCAAAGGAGGCTGTAGCGAGGTGGGGGTTGGTCTGTTCTCCCACGTGCCTGGTGACAGGACGAGAGGGAATGGGCTAAAGTTGTGCCAGGGGAGGTTTAAGTTGGATATTAGGAAGAACTTCTTTACTGAAAGGGTTGTCAGGCATTGGAATGGGCTGCCCAGGGAAGTGGTGGAGTCACCATCCCTGGAGGTCTTTAAAAGACGTTTAGATGTAGAGCTTAGTGATATGGTTTAGTGGAGGACTTGTTAGTGTTAGGTCAGAGGTTGGGCTAGGTGATCTTGGAGGTCTCTTCCAACCTAGGTGATTCTGTGATATTATTATAGCTAACATGAAGTAGTGTTAATTTTAAAATATTGATAGAAGGTGTGTTAATGCAGAAGCCCTTGTTGTGTGCTTTGTTGACTGTTATGACCTGATAAAATGTATGTAGATACTTTCTGTATCACCTGTCACCTCATTACCTACCTGCTGCACGCGTTCCTGCTTGAGCAGGGTCTTTGGACCAGATGACCTCCAGAGATCCCTCCCAGCCTTAACCCTTCTGTAATTCTGTAATTTTAAGGGACAGTGACAACAGATGCTGCTCCTTGCCTTATTTGTTTGCTTAACCTGGAAGAGGGTTGTGAGGGTTAGACAGAAACTTTACACGCATAGAGGAGACAGGAGCCATCCATAAGCAGGCAGGCAGAGCACACAACCTAAAAGTTGTTGTCACCACGTTCTGGGGATGTGAGATGATTGGTTCTAGTGTGTCCGCAGTCATTTAAAGAAAGCTACTACGTAAACATTCATGTCAGCTTTGATATATGTATTATTTGATTTTGAGCACAAATTTATGCAAACAACTATGTTTATCGGCCATCCAGAAGAAACTGAGTCAGATAGACGGCCCTGGCACGACTGCGGCATTGCAGTCACCATTCGGAATTAAGGCTTAGTGCCGGGGCATTATGGCAGTGTTGTGAATGCTGCATTACCCCAACTTCAGTATTACTCAGTGTAATGCTTTTTCATGTGAAACTGAGGTTTCATCCTATTAATATCTGTAATGAGGTCTAAACTTTTGGATAGACCTGTGCGGTGCCAGGAGTTGGACTTGATGATCCTTATGGGTCCCTTCCAACTCGGGATATTCTATGATGCTGTGATTCTAAGTGTTGATTTACAGTATGATAAATTCTGTGGGGGGAAAAAATGGTTTTCATGTGTCCGTTTACCACGAAATTTGAACTTACCAACTGGTCAAATTACTTTTGCAGAAGCATGCTCTTCTCGGAAATGCCCGGGCACCTTTCGGGATGGTTGGCTTGCAGGGAGCTATCGTGAACCCCCCTCTAGTGGCTGCAGGCAGAAAACGAACTTTTATTCTTTCAGCAGAGAAGAATAAGCACATAGACGTTACGCGGCCATGAATCAAATATTGATTGCAGTGCCAGCCAGAGGTTTTGTGCAGCAATAATTAGGGTGTTGTGAAGAACGTTGTCACATCCAAGTAGTTTGTCTGGCTTACAAAGTGTCCGAGTGCCCCCCTCTGCACCATGCCCAGGGGCTGGTATGAGGTGGTCACAGGGCATCTCTGCTGAATGCCCATGGCCCAGGACCCCGGGGCTGTCAGTCCCTGCCCCGTGCAATATAAGGACAGTCTGTGTAGTTCATCCCTGGCTGCCACAAGCAAGTCAGAAGCTGAGGATGTATTTGATCCCCTTTGGAGGTGCCCTTCCTTCTTTTCCTCACACACTGCCTTTGCCCCTTATTGGAGAGGATCCCACCTTTCCTCGGATATAATTTTAGGAAAACAATAAACTTTTAGATCAAATGGAATTACTCAATGATTCCGATGTATTATGCAGGGAGGAGGAAGGTGAAATAACCCTGATACACTGTGGTATCAGGGCCTATGTACTGTTATAAGAAAATATGCACCTGTGTCCCGTGTTTAGAAACAAGCGTTTCTCCCCAGTTAGGGACATTTTCCTTGTTTATCATAAGGGAGGTACATAAGAATGACAGTTTTATTGAAAGCAGTTTGGGATGGAAGATGTTGTTTTTCTTGCATGAGTTTGGAATAAAGCTTGGTAAAACTCCCGTATATACTGCCAGGATATGGCACTGAGGTCCCCCAGGGTACTGTGTGTCAACCACTAGTTCCAGGATTCAGTTGTGAAATAAACGTAACCAAAAATCGAAGCGTCTGGAGTTGAAGAGAGCTCCGCAGGAGCTTCCAGAAAATTTGGATTACATTTTTAAGGCTCAGACATGCAGGAAGAAAAAATGAAGAACGTGAACATGTATATCTGGTTTCATACACTTTAAAAAATATTTTGATCCATTTGCCCTACTTGAGTTAAACTGTGAAAAATGGGTCTGTCATATGGAAGGGCTTAAATAACAGTCTTTTAGAAGTCCTTTCTTTTTTCTTTTTTCATTTTTTTTCTTTTTTTCAATTTTTCTTTTTTCCTTTTTTCTTTTTTTTTCTTTTTTTGTCCTTTGAAACAAATTGTGGAGTATCTATTACACATCTTTATTCTCAAGTTGGTTGTCAAGCTATTACATGTTGATTATATAAAATAAGTCTGATGATTTTAAAGAAGGTTGCTTTCAATGCATCTGTACACATCATTAATTATCACGGGTCTAATTTGTCACACTGTTGTCAGTCAAACAGAAAGGCCAGGCATGAACACAGCACAGCTTTAGGCATATTCCTATGGAGTGCTTTTGTCAGATTTCAGACATGTAAGTGAGAATAGTACAAAGATGTTTATTCTGCTCTGTTATAGTGAAGATTTGAATTGCAGTAACAATTAACATAGCACTTGTCGTGAACGCTCGTGTAACACGTGTCTTTACAGAGTAGTGCTCAATCACGTAGCCTGTCACTGGCAGTACAATTTGCTGAGACTTCATGTTATCAAAAACAAACGTAGACTGTAACTCAAGATATAGAATACAGAGAATCTAGCAGTTGTAATGTTGAATTTCAATTTAAAGTAGAGTAGAATTTGGCCATATGTGACAACAGTCTGCATTACTGTCAAACCATTATATCACTTTGTTGAAATATGATTTTCTGTGCTTACTTATTTGCGTGAAAATGCAATCAAGAAAATTCCCTTTTGTGGCACACTGTAAGCTGTTACTCTGCACTTGTGAAACGACGGGCTGTGCTCTTTCTGGCTTTCAGGGTTGCTTGGAACAATTTCTTAAGCCCACGTTATGTTGTACGGTTTTAGTGAGTCATTGGTTATGATGCTCTGTGAAGTATGAGCAAAGATCACAAATGTGACATCTGGGCAACACTAATCGTTTATTTCTATGTACTGTTATGTTGGACAGGATTTAATAGGTGCATTCATTTGGTAATAACCATAATCTTCCATATAGCGTTAGAACTGTAAATTCAGGTTTTATGAGGAGGAGAATGAAAGCATAATGTTTATTAAAACAAACCAAGAGAGCAATTTCCTGGCATTTGCTTTGTAGTACTACTTTCCTAGTGTGACATAGGATCATTTCAGGCATGTCACCATTGCTGAAGGTGATTGCTGAGTTTCTCTACTTACTCACTGCAGTTAAAATTTGCCTTTAAATTCATTTTGCATTTCTGGTGCTTCTACTTTGCCTTTGTCAAGGCACTTACGTACTATGCTTTCAATACGAATAGTCCCAGTGAAGTCAGTGATTTCATAACCCCAAATCTTAAGATCTTTAAGCAGTAGAATGTCATTTGAAGGTGTTTTACCCCCAAAACAGGATATTAAATTGTTCTTTTTTATTATTATTATTATTAGCTATAAACATAAGTTCTTCCATAGGTAATAAAAATGCAAAGACTGCTAATGCCAGAACTGCCTGTCAGTGGGGTTTTACATGGTGACCTCCTGACCTAGGTATGTATGCAGTCATACTGTGGGACAGAGCTTCAGCTGACGTAAACTGGGATTGAAATCAGTGATATCCATCTTCAAGTGTTTGCTGTCTACATCAGATGGATAAACATGAAGCAATTTGCTTGGCAAGTAGTAAACAGTATTTTGTTCTTCAGTTTGTGATATTGCTTTTGGAGAGAAGGGGATATTTACAAGCATAAACATCAGATAAATATCAATAAGATACTGCATCAACTCTAGGGCCCACAGCTTTAGGGTAGTGACTACATTGGGATTAAACATTTCATGCCAAACATTCACTTCTAATTTATTTTATTGAGTCAGTTGTGTGGTATATGCGTGCTGTTAACAGGCCACAAATGGTGCAGCCTCAGAAAATCTTGAGAATGCTAAAAGCCTGTCTGTAACCTTTGTTTTCCTATCTCCTACTAAAGCAAAGAGATCTGCGAGGCAAATGAAACCATCATGTGCCCTATGTGTGAACGCAATTGCACACTACAAAAACTCAATGAAAGCTGCATATACGCCAAGGTAATTATTAGCTTACAGCTATCGTGATAATGGTTGTCTAAAGGTCCACTTCTATTATGTAGTGGCAGCCCTGTTTCAACAAAGACTGCAACGTGTTGTTTATCTACAGTTTTCAGCCTCTGCCATCCGTGCTTCTAACAAGGGAATAATCTCAAATATTCAGAGATGACTCTAAAACTTGTTTTACTTTTTAAAAATATTTCCTTCCAAAATCCTTAATATTTTGATCAATTTATAAAGTCCTCTGAGTAACAAAACTTTTCTTGGAAGGTTTATCCTTCTTTCCCTTAAAATTAACTTCTTGCTTTGTTTTCCTTGGTTGCTTGGTAATTGAAATTTTGCTCCTGCTAAAGGAATTCTCTAGCATTACCTAGGATTTCAATGTGTCTGTGGTGTGCTTGATTTTTCATACTAATGCAAAGAGTTTACACAAATATTTTGCTACAAGAAGCTATCCTTTATAATCATAAGTACCTCAGTGTATGTGCAGTGTTAACAAGTGAGTAATATATATTTTGATGCGTGCTAATGTGTTCATAACCCTGGAAGAGCAGCCTTGCCATTTGTCTTGGAATTCTTTAGCCCATAAGACAAATCTTATTCAGAAGTTTGTATTTATGGAACGGTGATTGTCTCTAGGTTGTGGCAATGCGACAAAACTAAGCAAAGTGGAAGAGAAAGATCAATTTTCGTTGGATTTTAAAATCTAGTATTTAGACAGGACTTGGAGTGAAACTCAACATTTCAAAAGCATGTGTGAAGCAATATTTGAAAAATACATGACCTTGAAAAAAATGATTTGTATTTTTCTTAATTTAGCTTTCTATTTTTTAATGTGAAATTTAAAAAATGAACGAGTTGTTTTTCATTAATGTTATAATGTTATATATTATATAAATACAATATATTTAAGGCCAACCTGTGTTTCATTTTTAAATACCGCTATAACTTCATAGCAAAATATGGCTGCATTAATTTTTTCCTAGCTTTTAAAACTCATCTCATAAGTTTTTACAATGTGTACTGAAGGTAAAAGCTTTCTCAGTTGAAATAACATTGTGCAAATCATACATCCCATCTGAGAAATGTTTCTTTTTAGAATATGACGAGTAACTTATTCAGTAGTCCACTCCAGTTTGACAGAAAATTAGTACATTTAGTATTGCAGCATCCCTTTAATTTTAGGTCCTATTATTTTAACATCCCCAGTTAATAAAAGCGGATTTTGTCTCTCATCTATATTTACACTTACATCTTGTGCTAAAGTCACGCATTTTAATGCCACATTGCGAATAGTTAAATGCAGCAGAAAAAATATGGCATTTCATCTGTACTTCTGCACACTTTTAAACCAGTTGTCTTGAAACAAAATCAGATGATATCTGGAGAAGATGAGTAGTAAGCGCTCATATTTCGTCTTCACAAGCACTCTTTCCCAACGTCCACAAAACCTGGGGAAAATAACATAGGCTCCCAACTTCTCCTGCTGATGTTTTTGCTCTGAAAAACTGGCCAGCCTTAGATTGGTACACAGAAAACAAAATTTTTCTTCTGGTAGGTTGTGTCTGTTCTGGATCTCCCCAGTTGGGTCTAATCAGGAATATGTTTTCTGCATACATGGGTAACATGTACTTCAGAAAACTGATTTTCAAGGGGCAGAGAGAGACTTCTCTTTGGGAAGGAATATGATTACCATTTGGCCATTTCAGTGGCAAAAAAAATAAACTTTTTATAACACTGAGGATATAACAGTAATGCCTTCATTCACCATGTTGTCTCTAAAGAAAATTACACTGCAGCTTCACTCGTTTCTCTCGCTAGGAAACGTCAGGTTTCCAGAAGGGCTTGTGATCCTGCTGGTTGCTGCTGTGCTGTTTGAGTGGAGCGGCAAATGCCCAAACGTGTGTCAGCAATTCCTCTGTGGCTGCACAGAAAGTAGTGAATGAAAGCAATCTGTAATGGTAGAGAACTAGTCTGATTTCCAATATTCCTATGTGCTTTCTGAAGCACCATTAATAATATAAATAGAAATAATCTATTTGAAAATAAGGCATCAAATCTGCTAAGAAATGAAAATGGCATTTCCTCCTTTCTTTCTTGTTCCTGAAATGGAACTTGTCTGCCTTTCCATCTGGTTTTCTTGCTGTAGGAACATGACTTATTTCTTCGTCTTCCCCACACACAGTCCAAGGGCTGTTTGCAAGAGAAGCTTTTCCTGTTCCTTTCCAGGGAAAGGCACTGATATTCCAGGATGCATTCTGATCTTTTTTCATTTCTTTGAAATAACCCGTTGTGTACAAGCATGCTAACATTGAGTTTATTAGGAAAAGTGAGTAATTTTGAATAACTTCTAAGTTTATCTCCCCAAACCTGCTTATGTCATGAGATCTGCCTCATTTAGACAAGGACTTGGGTTCATATTTCATGTTCTTAGAACTGCTGTCAGGATTTCCTTCATTAAATTTCCCTTTCTTTCCCTAGATTTCCCAAATTTCCCTTTCGAGTAGTATTTTGGATAACACAAAGTAACGCAGAACAAATCATATACTTGAAATGTTTTTTTCATCCAAGTTTCTTGCAAGGCTGGGAGACAAAATACAAAAGCTGCATTTTTCCTTCTTGTTCCTGCCCATTTCTTTCATTCCCTCCCTTCTTTCTTCATGTCCATTTAAAAATACCCCATTAAAAGTGAAGTTTGAAATTTAAGAGAAGGGTCTGAGTTGTAATCTGAATTGCTGAATGCCCTAACTGTCATTCTTGCCCACGTTAGGTGGATTCTTTGACGAGCAGAGGTGACTGTCACAATGCATAACGGCTCTTTGGCTGGGACTGCTCCCGGCACACCTTGCCCTAGGGCCCAGCGGCAGGGTATTAAATCAGGGTGGACTTGGAACGTGTGAAGTCATGTGTGGTGGTGACGATTTCAGTCAGGTGTGCTGACTGACTGGCACTGAGTCCTGGGGTATTTCACTTCTGCTTGGAGGGCTCTGGTCAACACTTACTCCAACTGCACAGTTAGCCTGTAAGACGGTCAAATCTTAATTCTGAGTGTGGTGCTGAACAGTATAGCCCAAACACCTTTCCTCAAGACAGAGCTATGTCAAGAGCAGGATACATATTTTCTACTTTTAACAATACTAAATATTCTGGGTTGGGTTGGGCTTGTTTATTTGTTTGGTTTATTTCCTTGGAAAGATGCAGCGTACTGATCAGAATAACGAAAATCACGTGATCATCGCACACGTGTATATTCAAAACTGAAAGTATTCATCAGGTGTACTCTACTGCATTTATTCACCTGTCACCGTTTTGGCACCATGCCCATTGCGGTTGTGTTCTCCTTTATGGAACCATATTTGGACGTATTTCTCTATGTACAAGTGATCCCACTGCATGATTCATACAGGGACCGTTTTGGAGTTATAGATACCTAATACCAGACAGTAAATTCCCACTTCTTCAGAAGCTTAAATAAATACATAAATAACTAAATAAAACCTGACATACTGATTAAATCTGTGGTATTTTTAGTAAATTCTCACAATATGAGAGTCAATTTACTCAATAAGAAATAAAATAGAGGCAAAAGCAGTACTGTTTCTATTAACTTTTTTTGCTTGCATAAGTTTTCTCTACCAAGTAATCTTGCTCACGCATTAATTTGCGAGGCAGAAGCAATAAAGCCAGCTTTCTCTGAAAGAATGAAAATCCATCCGCAGGGGCAAGGGCAGCCCTTGCTGGAGCCCGTGAGGTAATCTGCTGGAGGCGGGCTGCCAGCCGCTGCATCCCCAAACACCTCACGTACAGGATGTTCCTGCTGGCCAGAGTAACCTCAGGTAGGAGAGGAGGTCGTGGTACAGCCCAGCTCAGTCTGGTTACCTGCCCAGTTCCTCTGGCATAAGGAAGGGTTCCTTTTCATGAGAAAATGACGAGTGGTTCTTCAGTCTTCATCGGAGTCGATACCAGTGAAAGTAAATTCTTTTCAAGAATATGATGTTCTATTCTGAGTTCAGAGAGTGGGAAATAGCCATAAACTTTTTGAATGGTTTAGGACAATGCGTTTCAAAACAATTTGCTGCACTTTTAAAAAAATATTATTTATTTATTTTTATCTTCAGGTGATCCTCTTTCTAGCATATGCCTTTTGACAAGTTGGTTTGCTCTATTATCTCACAATGGTTTGTGCTCTGGGTGTTTGTTAATTTATTTTTTTTAATTTTTCCTCTTATTCATATAAGAATGCGAAACCAATGCTTTGGTTACTAATGCCCAGCAGCATCTTAAACCACCTTTCATTAGAAGAAATTCAGGCCCGCTGTCCATGGATAAATTAAATTGCTGTCCACTGGCAATCTTAAATCTGTTGAAAGTGCATTGATCTTCCTTTCAGCTTCTTAAATACCGTTTCTTATCATGGCTTGAATATAAGAAGCTCTGGATTTTTGTAATAGAAATTCTGATGTTTGCTTAAGAAGTGAGACATCACATTCACTCATTCCGATGCTTAGTGTGTTCCATAGGCTTCCAAAAACTACTTACTCCTTATTTTCTACTGGTAAATCTTGGATTTTACAGCAGATGAGCTAATAAGGAAGAGTGAAATAAAAGATAAATCCAACAAAAAAGAAAGCGTTCATGAAGTGGAATTAAGTGCGCAATTTAGATTTGCATTTCTCTGACAGTTTTTTAGAATTTATTTTATATTTGTGGGAGTTGAGGGACACTAGCCTTTAAAGAAGGAGAATATGCTAACAAATCTAGAGGCTGAGATTTCTGGATGAAAATGAATATGTATTATTCTTACCTGCAGAGAAATCGCAGGATAGCTTAGAAGAAGTAGAAAACGAAATCAAAAGGGACATTAAGTAATATATAGAAGAAGAAAAGTGAAAAGTCTGAAGCGATTTAAGCTTATGAAAATCTTAAAATAGAAAACATCAAATGGAAATTTGACCCCGGATACGAGGAGAATTATGGAGCAGTTTTTAGCCTGTCTGGACAGAGAGCAGCTCTTACTGTCTCTGAAGCAAGCGCTCTGGAGATGCTTGAAGTGATAGGCTGGAAAACAACAGTGAAGGAATGGGACAAACATTGGCAGAAGAAACGTGTGAGCAGGCCTTCTTGCCAGAATGCTTGGCTTTTAAGTTCTGCCATCAGTTATGTACTCTGGGCTTCTTTGGGGCAGAAGTTAAGGTGGCAATATTGTTTGTTCCTGATGTATTTATTTTCTATTCAGGTTACGCATTTGTTTGATAATGGAGGGACTGTCTTCTTTGCTATTTTCATGGCAATCTGGGGTAAGTAATTTATAATTTATTCATTTTTTAATTGAACTGTCCCTTTTGGGGATTGCTGAGTTAAAGGAGATTATAGTTCATGGTAAAAATTGAAGAGTGATTTTGTCTCACAAACTTTTTTTCCTCTTTTCATCAACTTCAATTTCTATGCTAGCAGTACATGAAAATAATACTTTTTTGTTGTTGTTGTTAATGTAATATACTGTCTTTAGTATCTTAAGTATCTTTAAGCTCAGATTTTATACCATGCGTGTTAGAAGTCTTTTACAGTGGCAAACCTATAGGATAATTTACTGGTCTGGAGTCAATACAAAAATCACAGTGTATAGAGAATTCTTGCAGAATAAATGAGAATGCTTTGTGGGAGCTAATTAGAGGGAAATGAAGGGAAGATTTGATGATAAATGTTTACAGCAGTTTAACTACTTATATTCAAAATCTCTGTCTAAATATCTGTTCATTATGCTCACTCTAACATCACACACCATGTCATGGGGCATGAAGTAGGGTGGCAGGACAGATCTGATGGTTCCAGCATGAAATACTTGGAGGAATTAGCTTTCAATGAAAATAATAATACTTTGTTGTTGAAAAGTAGGGAAGACCGGTATTAAAAGTAGGACATGATTTATTTTTACCAGTATAAACATTTGTCTGTGCAAACCCTGAGATAAAAACACCAGATCACATGCATACAGCTGTCTGAATCAAGGCCTGCGTTTTACAATTTTAAATAGCCAAATGGCACAAAACATCTTTATTTACATAGCATGTACAAATGAGGATTAACGATTCTAACTTACAACAAAGGACAAACAAGTTACAAATTTTAGAGGCTGGCCTGGTAAAAATTAAAACCAATATACAAGCAGTAGCAAAACATCAACGCACAGGACAAGATGAGCACACACATGCACACACAAAATCATAATTTGATTGCTGAAAATCAACACACTAGCTGAAGGACACGTTTCAGTTGCTTGCCTTGATGATATTTCTTCTTTGGCTCCTGATACTGCTGTGCAATTACTGATAAGAAATTATAATAATAATTACTAATTACTAATAATTACTAATTGTAATAAAAATTGCTAAGCCTTGCAATTACTAATAATTCATTTCATAAATTCCTAAAATACATTGCACTACAGGTGTTTTGGTTCATTATAATGTAGAGAACACCAGTAGCTTCCTAGCATCTCCTTGTATCTATCTTTGAGTTCTCCGTAGAGAGAACTCTTCCTTTTAAGCTGAGGCCAGGGTTAAAGTGTGAGGAATTTTGAAACATGATGCTGCTTATGGTGATCAGGAAAGATGGCATAATATGGGCTAATGAAACCAAAAGCCGAGCATTATGTTTTTGGTCATTTCGAGCAGGTGAATGTGTCTCAGTTTTTCAGTCTGTAAGCAGCACGCTGGAAACAATGTTAGAAATCGGGTTCTGTTTTAGATGAGAAAACGTGCAGATTTCATGACTGACCCCTGTAGGTATGGCAGCACTGCGCTTAGACACTCAGTTCTGTAATCTTTGAATTAATTTGAAACAAGTATGTGTTTTCACTCATCTGCCATTTTTTCTCTGTCTGGTGTGTGCATGCATGTAATGTATTCACAAATCACATGAACCCACGTTGCAACATTCCCAGTGAGTTAGTGAGATCACTCCATCAGCATGACCCACAGCCTCCTCAATAATTCAAACATTTTAAGATATGTATTACCAAGCATGTATTCTACATGAGTAGTTTTTTTTCTCTGCACTTTGCTCTGTTAATGCTATGTCTTTTGTTACGTTATTGTCTTTACAGTTGTGTCTTTTTCATGTTCTTTCTTTCTATGTAGAAATTTCTGGAAATTGCAAACAGATAAACAAACCTTGCAATTGTTTGCATTTTATTGCCTTAATTTTACTTGTTAGCTGGACAAAAACAGCATGTTTTTTTAGAATGCCAATATGCATGGCAGAGATGATTTCTTTCCTTCCATGGTGAGGTAATTATTTCTTGTCTAAGCTTTACAAAACTTCTTGCATCGTTTCTACAGATCTAGCCTGCAATGCAAACAACAGATCAGTTTTACAGATGAATAGAAGTTGTCTTTCGTTTTTCCCTTCGATAGTGTTTCTAACTGCATTGTCATAGTCAGAGGTTAAATTTAGTCCATATTACTTGGTAGTTCCATTTTCCATTCTCCCCAGCAAACTTCAGCCTCTGACAAATGCAAATAAAACTAATTCTTTTTGTCTTATTTTCTGAGGAAGGTACAAACATAGAGTGGGGAAAACAATGCCCTGAGTCATTAATCAGATTGGAGTGATATTGGGAATACGTTCACCTCAAAGTAGTTAAACTGGGAGAGTGGGGAGAGAAGGAAGCAGGTTGTATTGATGCTGAAATATCATTGCAATCCTAGTCGAATTTTGCTCTGTTGCAATGCCTGCATTTTTGGCTAAAGTTACACAAGGGAGAATTTTACCTGTATAATATTTTCTTGTATTATTCCTGAGAACGCAAGTCTAGTATCTTCCCAGGAAAACTTCAAGTCGATCATCTAATTACAAAGCAGAAGAGTGCTGCCCTGCCTGCTAAGTGTCGGTGTATCTCATGATAACAAGTGGGAATATAACCCAAAGCAAACATTATGGTGCAGGTGTCATGTCAGCCATGGGGATGCCATCACCTGGGCACCCTGCGTTGGCTCCCTCTGCCTTGTCTGCTGTGCAGGTTTGGTCCCCAGATGCACTTCCAAAGCTTGTATCATATGGTCCAAGTGCGTTGTCTAAGTGGAGAGCTGTAAGGGTAATGTGATTACGGTTTATATTTATTGCTTGAAAGATTCTTATCCCCATCACAGTTTAGTTCAGCAGTCTATCACAGCTACATCCAGTTAACTTCTTTTCTACATATGCAGGTCTGAGTGAGGAGAAAATGAAGGCCCTGATGCAAAATCTGAGGATAAAGTATGTTCCTAGGAACACCTACTCAGCACTACATGAGTGAAAAGCTAGTTACTAATCTGACTTTCTGGTCCTAATCAGGGTTAGGTTTAGTATTATGTTTAGGGTTGTTTGGAAAGAGAGAAAGCACAGAGTCCTGTTGCGTGTGGGGTTGTGTAAAGACTTCCAAAGGGAGTTCAGGTGTACCCAAAGGATTCCATTGGGAGCACTTTTTGATGGGAGAAAGTGGCGATGTGTTTTTTAGGGTCCTAATTAGGGTTAGGTTTAGTATTACGTTTAGTGTTGTTAGAATGAGAGAAAGCACTTTTTCCTTGTAGAAGTAATTTTCAAGGAGTGATTGGGAAGAAATAGGGTGGCATAGAGTTAAGGGGAGAAATGTTTGTTATAATTAAAAAAAAAAAAAAGTACTGTCAGTTAAAAACCAGTTTGACTGGAGTCGATACCATGCTTAATAATTCAATAAGACCATATAATTTACATGACTCTGTACAGCAATTTAAATGTTCTTAGGCAAAACTCTCATGCTATTTCTTACCTGGGTCATTTCTTGTATCATCATAAAGCCGTCTGTGGGAAAATGATTCAGATCTTTTCTTACCACATATAAAATATGCAATCAGACCAATTAATATAGATCCCAAAATGGCTCCTACTGTGACACCAAATATTACTCCTCCTTTGTTGGTTTTCTCTAGGAGATAAAGAAAGGAAGGGATAGTTTAATGAGAATAATAAACTGTAAAATCAGATAATTCACCCAAACTTCATAGAAGTGGCATGAAATCTCAAAGGATCTGAAACACTTTGCAGATTATGACTAAAGCAAACTCTGCTGAAATTATCTGCCTTTGTAAAGGAAAACAGACACCTGCCTCATTTTGAACGGAGTAACTGGGAAAAAAAAAAAAGGCCAAATGAGTTTGAGTCAAATAACAAGCTTCCTAGTTTAACTGTAGAATCAAACACTCTCCTTTCATTTAAAGAAATAAGCAACAAGCACTTCCTGAGTGCAGTTACTTGTAAGTATGTAAACCAGCAGTTAAAATAGCAGCCTCTGAATTTCAAGTGACTAAATTTTAGAGTACCAGTTTTTAAGTATCCAAGGTAAGATGTCCAGTATTGCTTTCTACACATGTTCAGTTAGCAGAATAACTGCATTCCTCAAAATTTTCCTCAGATTTCATAAAACTTTTCTTCAGGATATTCTGTTTTTGTTGGAATTGAACTGACTCTCCCACCCCACTTCCTTTTCAATCACGTTATCTAAATATAGGGAACGTTGTAGTTGTTACAACTATGATAAGACATGAACTATGATAGGAAATGTGAAAGCATGGTGCTCCTTCAGTTCTTAGTACAAACCGTACTCTACTAGATATCATGGAAAAACCTTTCAGTCCTGTGTGAACATCTTTGAAAGCTAATTCAGGGCAAAAATTACTGTATCTTGTAATCTTTTCTTTTCCTGAAGACCTAATTCAGAACAGCAGGATAGAAAAGTGCCATGACAGTTTTATGTTCCATTGTTTTCCCACGTATACTCAACTACTAAATGCAAAATGAGTAATTCCTTTGGAAGTATTTATAAGAAGTCATCTTTGGTCACAAAAGTTTCTGAACTTAAACAAGTTCATATATTACACATTTAAAATGTTATTTCTATACATCTGCTTTTTAGGTCCACTACTGTAGATCCAGATGAATGAGCAGTGTCTGTCATTAGGTTTTTTCGCTCTTGGAATTGTAAAACAAACAAGCAAACATCAAATACATATATTTTAAAAAAAAAAAAATGTTATTAAATCACTTTTACTTCTGTCCTCCATGCTGATGAACTCCAGAGATGTTGAAAAGTGGGTATTTCAGGATTGTATGCAACTGTGATTTTATGCTTAAATAATCAAAGCATAAAAAGAGTCAGCTGATTTATAGCTGAAGTGTGAGAAAACTCAAAATATGTGTTTCTGTTTTGTTTTGGGTGACTTTCAGTCTGGACCAGGTCACCTATTAATTCACACAGCTTGTGTAGCATCCTGTTCAATTAAAAAAAAAAAAAAAAAAGTTTGATTTCAGCATTATAAGTTTATTAAGCCACTTTAGTTAGGCGTTTACCTTCATTGGTACCTTCTGGATTAGATGATGTAGTAGAAGTGTTGGTAAAATTATAACTCAGCTCTGTAGTATGCTGAATGGTGTTGAAGGACTTCGTTGTAGGACTGTCCTGCTTCACCATGGGCGATGTCAGAGCAATACTTGTGGGAAATGTGGTGGGGTTGATCGAAGAGGTGAAACTGGGGAGTGCTGCAGCCGAATGGGTACCCTTAGTGACTGTGGAGTTGCTTGGTGTCACTGTGGATGGTAGACCAGTCGAATTAGCTGCAGCATTTGTGGTGACTCTGGAAAAGTCACCTGGTATTGTAAACGTTGCTGAAGACATTGATTTTCTTTTGAAGTCTGTGGCAGATATATTTATTGCATCTTTTGATACCATAGTCAATGTTGAAGATAAATTGGTAGCTTCAGTAGTGGACCTCAGAGTTGTGCTGGTTGTTTGACTGCTCATCTCTCTTCCTTTCGTTACATTTGCATCGGCATTTATTGGTGCAGCATGACTGAAAACAAAAAGTTTTATGGCAAACAGAAAAACAAAAGTGATTCCACAGGAGGGCTGCATAGTATTGACTTGAAAACTTGTTTTGTTACACAGAGAACCTGCAAGAAAAGAAATTTTGTTGTGTGTATTTTTATTATTATTATTATTCTGAGAAACAGAACTACATGGTTAAGACCCACATAAACTATAGGTAAGTTGTATCTTCAGCTTCATTAATGAACTAGGTGTCCCTGTATGTGGGCACTTTACCATCTGAAGAAAGGAGACGTACACCTGGGAAAAGTAACTTTATTTCTTTCATATTCAGCCTCTCTTCCTTGTCTTGTACTTTTTCCTGTCTTTTATTATTATTATGTATTTAATTACGCATTTTCACCAGGTTATCTTATTTGTATATTACCTGGTTGGGGCAATGGAAAGTATATATACAGTAACAGTAAATAGCGGTCAGTTGATCTCAGCAATTCAGCTGAGATCAATGCAGATTTGTCTTGTTTTTTAGCAGGAAGAATTAAATTTTTACATGAAACGGTCAGCGCCACATTTCTTTAGTGGATTTTTCACTCTTCACTTGTTGCTTTGCTGCTAGAGTCAATTTGAAGCTATTAGTATATGTGCATGCACATCTGCACTCCTGTGCTCTGGAGGAGGCCCAGGTCCTCTTCAAGTCATGTTTCCTGGTGACTCTCCTGGGGTCATGGACTTCACCATGAAGGTTGTGTTGGTATTGTATCTGGCTTTTTCTCCTTAAATAGCTCAGATTTCTACTGAAGATTTCTTCCACACATTGAAAAATATGTCTTAATGCTTATGTGGTTATTTTCTGTGTATATTCAGTGGTATTGTAAGTATTTAAAAATAGATTCTTGGCATAATAAGTAAAAATGCAACATGTATTTTATGAATACAAGAACCCAGCACCTGACAGTGGTAGGTGTAAAGTCTGCAAAAACTCTGCAACTATTGAGAAAATAATCACTTAAACTTCTTATGGGTAAATAATATAATCTTAGAACTATAAATTCAAAGGACCTTTTTCTGCATGTCAGTGAACTGAGCCTTGTACTTTTTTCCTCCCTTACAGCAGGGGTTAGAAAGTACTATAATTTATGTAGTAAACAATAACGTGATGAGCAAATTATTAATGGGTACTTCTTTGTTTCTTGTGATCTGGAGTAAAGTGTTTGGATTTGCAGAGCTTGCATATGTACTGTCCTTTTTAAGCTTCACAAAAGCAGATTTTTACCTTTACTTTAAAAAAAATACATGGAACAATTATAAAGCTAAATATTGAGAGTTTCTCTTCTAGAATTCTGCAAGAAATAATAACAAATGATGGTGCCAGAAATGTGTTGGATGTTTGTTCCAGTGTCTCTTTGCTCTGAAGTGATTGCTTTCCAAGGATTAGCTATTTATAAATTTATTAAGCAATGAGTATTAAACTTTACAAGCTTAAATGTATCTATGTATTGAACTCAGAAAATGATTTATAACATTTTAGTAAATTATAAAAATGAGTATAAATACTGTATTCTATAATTTGGTTAACTTTTCTGTTCACAGCTAGCAACCTGACGTATGTATGTACTAGCAGAGCTGCTTAAGTGTGCATTGTCACTAAAAAAGCACAAAGAATAATAGACCAGCAGTACGTTTCCTTACAGAAATTTGGTCCAAGTTAGCATGCACAGAATACTTCCCCCCCAGCATTTAAAATGGACTCTGAACTGACTCAGAAGTATGCTCCACATAGAATTTAGCTGCAGCAGTACCTAGTGCCTTCCTGACCACTGTATAAGAGAATACTGTATTTATTAATAAGATTCACTACTAATAAGCTTTAAAAACATGCCTAAAAACAGACTTACCTTTGAGCTCTACAAGATATGCAAGTACCTGCTGAAATACTGCCGTGGCACTGAGTGCAGTTGGTCTGGTGGGAACACTGGAGTGCAGGTGCTATCCATGTGACAGTGTCGCACTCGTCAGGAATGCACCGTACAGGTAAAGTTAGGTGGGGCAGTGCTTTTCTGAACACAACAGAGCATTTGGGAACCAGACTGAACAACTTCCCCGTTGTCATGCCTGAGCTCTATCATTACAGAGTTCACAGAAGTTGCAGTATTTATGGTAGAGTGGGTAGGCAGTACTTGTTGCTTAATCCTTTGAAAGCCTTTTGAAACCTTTCAGAAGGGTGACTGCTTTTTTGTAAACTGTAGGAACTATTATTCCATGTACTATACAAATATTAATTTAACAAAAAATAACTTTTGATTATCACAGGGTTTCCTACTGTACACTTTGTGAGATGAAAACTGAAAAAAGAAAGGGCTTCTAAAAAATCAAATATAAAAATAAGGAAAGTATGCTGTTAGAAACTCGTATCTATTTTAACTTGTTATATACTGCTTTAGCTTATCATTTTTTTATTCTTTTGCTCTTTGTGTGTATTTATTCTAGACTGGTATGTGGTGTAGAGTGACTCAGAAGTGATTTCAGTATTGCGTTACTGTTTGAGTGGAATGCCATGATGCTGTTATCTGTATGCACTTTAAATTTTTAAAGAATCAAGTGCAAATGCTGTTCCATAACTTGTCATCAAGATAAGTGTTGAGGATATGGCATATGAAGGAGATATTTTATAGAACGACTAGAGGCATTTTCATTAAATGCTGCAGTGGAGAAGCGGAAGGATTTCTGTGAATGGATCAAGCTCTACCCTTTTTATTACCCCTTAAAGTGAATTGTCTGGCACGAGGTGGAGGTCTGTTAAGAGGAGGGAGTACAGAGTCTGATCCTATGAGTTTGGTTCCCATAAAGGAGATTTTCTTTAGTGCGTATCAACAAGCTTCAAACTCAATTTTCATGCTTTGTCTGGGTGAATTTGCATCTAACAGATTGATCGGGAAATGTGAAAACAAACACCACAGATTTCTGTCCAAATTTGTATCTTTTTCAGCATTAACCAAATGACAAGTGGTATTATTAGGGTCAACAGTATGCTTCCCACTAGCACAAACATTCATATTTGTTTAGGCACATGGTATTTGAAAATAGCAAGACCTTAAAAAGCATTAAAAGGGCTCCAGTTCTGTTGAAATGTTACAGTTGTGTGAAAGTCTCTAGTGCTGCCCTCAGTTTCAGCACTGGGCGTGTTAGGGAGTGCTCTCTCCCTTATTTGTTGGCAGTTCAGTTCACCTCTTACAAAAAGTAAAAATTGTTTGCATGAGTGACTTAAGCCTAATGGGGAGGTGCTCGGTTTGTGACTCAGTTCTTGGCTAAGTGTCCTATACCTGCAGTGCGGTGCCAGGATGCTGGCCCTCTGGTCCTGGAAGACGAGATCTCCTGCAATGAGCACAAGTGTTGACAGATGCAGAGCTGTGGCCATCTGGAGACAGGGTGGTTTGGGGTACTCCAGGCATGGGAGATGAGACTTGGCTGTCATTCAGCTGTAACCTGCATCTCTTAAGTAGCAGCTTCAATTCTGAAGAGCATGTCTGTGTGGTACCAGGTTTGTAGGACTGCTTTTATTGCACAGATTTGCTGTAAAGGAGCCCTTCTGATTAAAACTGAACAAGTAATGGGGCAGAATTTTCAGAAAGGACCTACCTGGCCACGTGCAAGCTCTGTAGAGAGGCAGGGAAGATGGTTCCCTAACTCCTTATTAAAATTCCTCTTTGCAATTACTTTTTTTTTAGGGAAACAAGTACACCATTCATCTTGATGCAGGGACTCTTAGAAAAAAAAAGAAGAGACACGTTCACGTAGTAGTCTTGGGTTTTCCAGATTTTGTTTTACTTCTCTACTATCTTATTTCCATTAACAGCAACCATTTGTCTTTTCCTCTTCTTGGCAACGTCAATTTTTTGTTATACTTGAGATTGTATCAAAGCACAACCGCAATCCTTCCTGCCTTTCTTAACCAGCAAACATCACCCTTTGTCTACTGGAAGATTACAAACTGAGTAAAGCACATGCCTAGAGGCTTTAGTTCAGTACAAGTACTCGTGGTGTAAGGGCAGTAAATGTAAGGTAATTGAAATTAGGATTGAGAGAAAGTTTTACAAGTAAACAACTGACAGAACTGCAAACTGTAGTGCAAAGCCTTAATAGTAAAGCCCTAAGTGAGTGCACCTATTCCAAGATTTATATGCTGTAAAATGGGAAGCAGTGTGTCTTAGTGAAAGCAGGGGAGGCACCAGGGAATGTGTTCTTTAGGGAACTAGAAGCTTGTGTTTGATCCTCTAAATTGTCCATTACCCAGAAGTGTTGAGCAGCTAGATTAGGCAGAAAGAAGCTCTGCCCTGTCAACGCCTTGTTAGATCAAGAATGTTCTTGTCTTGCTGTTGAGATGGTTGGATTAGTCATCTGTTGTATGTCTTGTTTGTCTGACGAAGTAATGGATAAAAGTCAAGGCTTGGCATTTCTGAGCTGCAAGCTCAGGGGAAGGGATGAGGCAGTAAGAAGTGCCTAGCGACTGGGGACTGGAAGGGCTTGACTGCAAGGAGGTCTGACGGGTGACGTTAGCACAGTAATAGAGTGAAATAAAGGCACGCCAGGAAACATACACGCTTCCTCTACAACTGGGCAGTTGTTTGGTTTTGGTTTCTCTGACTCAGGTATTTTATGTCAGAGGGATTTATAATTTGTTATTTTATTTGTGATAAATGGGCTACTTCCTTAAATATATTACCTTTGAGTGTAACTAAGAGAACAACTTAATTTATGCAATTACAAACATATCTATTTTGGCAGAAGACTAATGGATATCTTGGGAATGCTTCTTAGAGCAGGCTGACAAATAGAGGACCATCGAACGCTGTTTTACAGAATGTGTTGTATTTTTCCTACCTGTTTTGGTCACATAGAAAATCATTGTTTGTTTTCTGTATGGCATGGGCTTACATTGCTCCTGATTCCTCATAGTGCATGCTGGGAAAGGATTTTTCTTGCATAGTTGTGGGTTTTGTAACGTTTCTGAGTCTCACACTGTACTTGCTGTGATTGCATTTCCAAGGACAGTGAGAAAAGGCTCTTTTAACCTTAGATTATTGAAGTACAAACCCTGCTGCTGCTTAATTATAAAATCATAGAATGGCTTGGGTTGGAAGAAGGGACTTTAACGACCACCTGGTTCCAACCTCCCTGCCATGAGTGGGGACACCTCCCACCACACCAGGTTGCCCAGGTCCCCATCCAACCTGGCCTTGAACACCTCCACGGATGGGGCATCCACAGCTTCTCTGGGCAACCTCTTCCAGGGCCTCTCACTGAGTAAGAATTTCCTCCTAACATCTAATCTAAATCTCCTCTTTTATAGTTTAAAATCATTCTCCCTTATCCTATCACTATCTGCATGCATAAAAAGTCCTTCTCAGGGAGGGCAAGACCACATTTTGTGAGGAATCCCACCAAAACAGGGTGTCTTACCCTTTTTAGATCTTGTTCTCTTAGTATTTCTATGGTAAGGAATAGGCAGCCTTAATGGCAAACTGCATTGTTTGGGAAACTTAGTTATTTATTGGTTGTAATTATATTCATAGAACCTACCAAAAACACTAAGTACATGAAGGGTATGATTATCATCTTATGCAGATAAAAAATATGTAAAGAAATATTTTAATAGCAAAGCTACACCAACACAAAGCTGGTATAGTTGTGAAAGAAGAATCATTGTCCTTACTCAAAATGAATAAATCAAGATGAAAATCTAGCTCTGCATTAATAGATACCATTGTATATGCATATGCTTGTTTCTTCAGAGAAATATTTTAAACGGTACAATATATTTTGAGTAAAATTAAAAGCAAAATAACCTTAAAAGGGTAGTATATTGTCAGGTGCCTATCTCTACAGATATAGCAGCAAGCGGAAAAAAAAAAAGAAATTCTTAGATGAACATTGTAAATAATTTTCCAATTTTAACAGTGATTATCTTGAAGTCACTTACAGTTTTCAGATTCTATGGGAAACCAGCCAGAAAATGATTAAGGAAAGAAACCAGCCAGAAAATGATTAAGGAAAGTTACCATGTTATGTATCTTATGTATTGTTGATTTTCTTGAGATCTGCATGGGCTTTTTTTCTTTATTTTTGCATAATTAAAATGAAGTTCGTTTCCACAGCTACAGTCTTTCTAGAGTTTTGGAAAAGAAGGAGAGCTGTATTAACCTATGATTGGGACCTCATAGACTGGGAAGATGAAGAGGTAAGACAAAGCAGAAGTAAATCTGTAGATCTTGCAATGACCACTATTTAAATGTAAATAACAACACATAAAGTGTCCTGCTCCTGTCAAGCCCAGCCATCGAGGCTCTAAGTCTTGTGGAGTGATTGATGTCTGCAATGGACATCAATATATTCTGGGAAAGAGGGAAGAATGTTTATGCTTTTCCTTTCTGGGACACATGATCGTGAAGAGGCCCAATCTCGTAATGAACGCGGCTCTGAGAGAACAGACAGCTCAGTTTAGCCACACATCTAGGCAAGGATGCCACAGTGAAAGTAAACTAGACTCCAGAAAGTGAAATGCTGCACGTACAGAGGACAGGAGCTATGAGTGATGTCAGCACAGATCCTTACAGGGTTCTCAGTTCTGTGGTCTCTTGTACTTAAAGTTCCTAATTCTGTCTAGAAACAGAACCAGGACAAACAAAGGCAAAGGGATAGATTTTAAATCCCTCTGAGAGGCGTAACTTACTCATTTACATTCTGCTATCAGCATCAGCACTGGTCAAATGATTCTATTCACTCTATAAATCACTAGTGAGTATAGCTGTAATGTAACTGGTGATACACATGCAGCATAAGTCAATAGAGACTGTATCATGACTTAGTTTATAGCTTTCCACAGACTTGTTGATACAAGCTATGGGCTTTTAATAAATGGTTTCATATCACAAAAAGTCCCATCATAACTGACCTTAATTTATAGTTTTGTAGAGAAACTTCTGCAGAGAAAGTAGTGTTTAAACACTCTGAGCCATGATCCTTTTAATACTCTCACATAGTAGGGAAGGCTCATAATGTTTCTCTCTTCATTGGTCTCTGGCATGGTGTCTGAGTGTTTTCAGAAGAGCAAATTATTTGGATATTTGAGTTGGAACACTATAAAAAAATGGTATCAGTATAAATTCTTATATCAGATATGTCTGATTTTTGATAGTTTGATAACATAAATGGTACAACAAACGGAATCTCTCCTGTCATTCCAGGAAGAACTGCGCCCCCAGTTTGAAGCCAAATATTCCCAAGTAGAAAGAGTAAATCCCATCACAGGAAAACCTGAACCTTTTCAGCCTTTCCCTGATAAGCTCAGTCGACTGATGGTGTCTGTCTCAGGAATATTCTTCATGGTAATGTTTAATAATACTGAAATTATTATAGTCTTTAATTTTATCTTGATGTGGATACAAATGTACATCATGAATGCATTCCTGAAGATTAGTGGATATATATAATATCAGGAGAAGTGCTCAGCTCAATCTTAGTGCTTGTGTAGGGATATCTTATTTTTAAGAGATGTAATATAGTTATGTTGTAAAAGTGCAGCAAAGAAATCCTGGAATTCAGCAGCTTAGTATTTTGGTTCTCTCAAAGTCTGCTCACCAAAACAAATCAGAGTCTTTAAAACACTTGTTAGTACAAGTAGAAATTACTTGAGATATGTTTTTCTTTGCTCTAATTTTTCTATTCATAAACATTTATCTGTAGATTTCACTGGTCCTCACTGCAGTGTTTGCAGTTGTTGTGTACCGTCTGGTAGCCATGGAACAATTTGCTTCCTTCAAGTGGTATTTCATCAAGAAGTATTGGCAGTTTGCAACATCTGGCACTGGAGTCTGTATCAATTTTATGATCATCATGTCACTCAATGTTGTAAGTCCAATTCATTTAAAGGAGGGATTAATTTAAAAGCAATTTATACAAGGTTACTGAGTTTATATCAGAAGTATACACGTTCTTGTCTATTTATTCAGCAATGTTCGAAGCTCATATTTCAGGAATTTCTTCCTCTTCTAATATTGTGTTTGTCAATGTTTTTCTCTACTGCGTACTTAATTTGTCACTACACTTCTTTGCTTATGTCACCAAGTCACACTCATACAGAGTACTTCTTTCTACATTTGTATTTTTATTTTTCATGTAGCCTTTTGCAAAAAGTCCCTTCTCCAAATGGATCTAAATTATTTTCTTGAAGTAAAATCTTTTTTTTTTTTTTTTTCTTCATTGACTGCTTCTGAATTCTCCCCTTTCTTATTCAAAATTCCTCTGTGATACCATTGTTGGCTAGTCCTAGAAGGACTGTGATATATGATTTTGGTTTAAGCTTTTCCTGTAATGTAACACCACAGCTTTAATCATTGGTTATGGGCATACTGTGCATTGATATAAACTCTTATTTCTTTAACTGCAAGAGCATGTATCATTTTTCTATTCCTGTGCAGGCACAAATATGTAAGATGGAATAGTAGCACGGCAAACAATGGCTTTTCTTTCTGTTAAGGATGCTGCATACTTAATGCAGTAAGAAAGCAATCTTCAAAATAGAGCTGTCATATATTTATTTCTGTTGTTACGTATGATAATTCTATGTCATAAAAAGTTCATTCAAGTGAACAGTCAGACCAAAATTATGGACAAAGCTAAGATGTTGTACTCCCTTCACTGTCCTGATAACTTGATGCCATAAGGCAACAAAACAGCTTTGATGTTTTTTTCATTCTGTGTTTGACATCACAACATACAGGATTTTCTGTACTTACACTACCTCTTATTTCTGCTTTAGGTATACGAGAAGGTTGCCTATCTCCTGACAGATTTAGGTATGCAGGTCTTTATTACTGGTATGGTTCTTACTAGCAGTGATATATAGCTTCATACTTATATAAAATAGGTTTTTGAAAACTTCATCTATGCATACTAAAATACTGGCATTCTGTTAGTATATCGATAATATCAGAGAAAAAAATGTTATGATGACTTCGTTAAGGAAATAAGACAAAAGAAAAATAATACTTATACTTTTTTATGTTTTATAGTGTAAAGTGAAAAAAATGTTATAACAAAACTCAAAACATTTTCTTTGTTACAAAACTAAAACAGATTTTTTTTTTTAGTTCTATCCAAAAGCTTTGTCATTTTTTTAATTGGAATTCAACTTTGGAAAAATTGTGTTAAGATAAAATTACATGGTCCAAGATAAAAATGTTGTCATAAATTTTAAAGTATCTCTAATTCTGTAACATTACAAATTTATGCTAATGCTCCTCTTTGCTCTTTATAAAGCATTTGATTTATAAAAAACAAGAAATTCCAGACAGCATTTAAGATCTCCTACTCTGTGAATGTTATCTTTCAGTGTTTCTTCTCACATGGTGTCTTTTTTATCCCATGTCCAAGTACACAGCTGATATTGTCATATTTTAAAAGCAACCTCTCTGCTTAAATTTAATAGCTCCCTCTTCTGGTTAAAATATTGAAGAGCATACATGAAACAACATGCTTAAAAATTTGTGTTACAGGTAACAGGCAGCTGAATGGATTAGAAAGATTCAGAATGTGTAGTCAACTTATTCAAGTTACTAAAATATTAAAGTACTTTTTTTTTTCAGATCACAATTTTTCCCTCTTAACTAAACTTTTAAAATACATTGTTACATACCAGAGAATGGGAAAGAAAATAGTGATTTTATTTACATAGATGACCTCATTTTTCCCACAATACATTTTAAATAAAAACAGTTCATCTTGAATTAAACATGATGAAACATCAGGTTCCATCTGTGAAATAGGTAGCTCTTCCTAAAGTGTTCTGCTTCCAAGAGCAGGAAAGAATCCTACCTTCTGAGGAACATCAGTGTCCATCTGGAGAGGCAGTATATGTAAATTTGTACGATGTTTTATTTCAAAGCAGACTACATTTTTAGAGGTATACAATCACAGAGTACAAAATCTAACTTAAAAATCAAGGCAGTTTGGATTTCTGAATCATATAAATATTTGGAAATTTTAATCAATGTACTATACTCCAAATCTGATGCATCAAAGAAATTTGAAATTTTTACACACACACACACACACAGTTAATTTAATCATTTGCATCTAGTTCTAATTCCTTATATTCTTCATTCTGTTCTAATTTCTTTACATTCTTCAAACTGTTAGGAAAAACATCCAAGTCATTGTAAACCTACACAGAATATTTGTAATCCTGATAAACATTCCTACAGTTCTTGCCAGAAGCACAGAAGGAACGTCATTGTTTCTTCATTGTGCTATAAATTGTTTTAAACTTCACAAGAATTATGATAGAGGAAGTGTCAAGGATGAATTAGCGGTGTAAGGAAGTATTTAGAGGGTGAGATATTTGAGTAAGAAACTAACTGACCATTGGTTGTCTCTTTTCCATCTGCTTTCCCTGGCAGTCCTTGACTATTGATCTGCCGATACCACATGCTTTTGTGTAACTGTGAAAAATCAAAATTCCTCTAGGTTTAAAATCAAACATTCACGCTGAATTCAGAACTTCTTCACAGAAGTGAAAATATACCTCCTGTGAGAGGTATTTTCGCTCCGAGCTGTTCTGTATCACAGGACTTGTCTCTTCTGTTTCCACACAGAACCTATCCTAGCCTGAGCTGGGCATTTTGTGACCTGCAGCTGGAATACTTGGAGAGGAAAAAAAGTTAAATGCAATAGGGTTGTGGGCCCTATGACTTGAAGTCATCATTTCTTCTGTTATTGTTGACTGATCTGTGGGCAGTTAGGCATTACTCAATTTAATTTTTGTTTATATCATGTATACTGTGTCTTTCCATAGAGCACCCAAGAACAGAATCGGAGTGGGAAAACAGCTTTGCCTTGAAAATGTTCCTCTTCCAGTTTGTCAACTTGAACAGTTCTATCTTTTACATTGCTTTTTTTCTGGGCAGGTAAATTATCTTTGCTAACTGCTTTTAAAGTAAAGTTCACACAGAACTCATAAGCCTTGGTAATTTTACAGGTTTCAAGAAAATAGATTGACAGTTAAAACTAAGATTTAGGTTTGACACAGTTTCTGAGGGTAAATAATAGCACAAATTGTTTCTAACTGCATGCAAGGGTTGGGCTCTTGAAATCTCAGAAATGAGACAGTGAAAAGTCTACTTTTTAAATGGGTGTATGTAAATGACTTTCCTACCAAAACAAGAAATCGGAACTTTTGAAAATACAGACGCTTCCTAAATGTGGATCTGTATTCAGCCCTGCACTAATAAACTTGATTCATTTCTTTTTCTCCCTTATTCACTTCTGGTTACTTTTCCTAAGACCCATTACTATAAATACTAACTATTGTCTGGCAGGTATTACACAACATCAGGAGGTAAAAATTCTGGATCCATGTTCTGTGTGTCTCTTCAGCTCAGAACAGGAGTTATCAGAGTTGCTCTACCATCAGATTTGCCTTTCTGACAGAACCTACAGATGATTTCCGAGTAGCTTCAATAATGTTTTATAATGTAATTTAAGTTCAAGATTGTTTGAATAAAAAAAAAAAAAAAAGTTAAAAAAAAAAAGTACTTTTCTTGAGTAAAGATTGTTGGTAACACCTGATTGTTACATCCAGCAATATATTTGTCATACAATTTCTAAATGAGTTTGTGTCTTGCTGTGTATTGTCTCTTGTATGACCAGGCCTCTTATTTTTTCTTTCTCATCTGCAATTATCACTGAGGTTATTAAGAATTTTGGTTTAGTTCATTATGCAAGAGTCTGTTAGATCTCCAAGAAGGGTTTAGTTATGATGTGTTTGGAAGTCATTTTATGCTTTTATGTCTGAGGGTGCAATCCAGTGCACATTTCACTCAGCCAAGCAGATCTCTGTGCTGCAGTAAATTCCTACATATTGCAATAGTTTATCTTCTTAAAAGCAGATTAGAGAGTTTGAGTATCTAACATCTAAAACCTCTGAAGCTAGGATTTTTGTTCCGGACATAATAAAAGCTTAGGATTGCTTGCAAAATGATGGTTCCTTTGCTTGTTTGCATTCTGAAACTACCATATCCCACAGATACCAGATTTAAGCCTGTGTGATTTAATCTGTTTATATTTCATGAGTTTGCTCAGTGGATGTTGTGAAATAACTACTGATACAGAGCGTTCTTGGAATGTTCACTGAGAAGCAGAAATTTTATTTTCCAGATTTGCAGGCCGCCCAGGAAAGTACAACAAGCTTTTTAACAGATGGAGACTGGAAGAGGTAAGCAATCCTGTTTTGTGTTCCTGTGAAATTTATATGAGTAAAAAGGAAAAGGCTGTAGGACATGAACTATGTCCAGTTTGAAAGAATTATTATTCCATCTAAGTGTGGTGAAGAGTAAACTCTTATTTATAGCAAAGGGTAGGAAACAGGAGATGTGTTTTTCCTTCTGTCACTGTGCTGAGTGACTGCACGGCACATGTAATTTCTTCTGCCTCTCTCTTTGAAAAGCAAACAGTGATACTCTCTTACCTTCCTGGCACTACTGAGTCCTAGGTGATCAGTATCTCCTAGGTATATGGAATTTTTGGATAGAGGACATTTTGAATAGAGGACATATACATGGTGCCATCAGCTTTCCTTATCATCTCCTTAAGTTCTTGCCAGTATGAAATGATTTAAAAGATGAAGAGTAATATTTTCAAAATTCAGCTTGAAAGTATGTTAGAATTGCACCTTCCTTGGGAAGAGTAGCATGCTGAAGCTATCTCCTGATTCTGAAAACATGCTTCTGCAGAGCCTTGGTAGCCAGAGTAAACATTATAACTTTGTAGTCTGTGGTCTAAAAAAACCTCTGTAATTGCCACACACGTTAATATGTTACTTAATTTAGCATACACTGTTTTGGCAATTGATAGGGTTAAGATACTGGTAGCAGAGATTCTGCTGCTAAGTCTCAGTTTGGATCTAGGCTATTACAAATTAAATATTACTTCATTCTTTTAAAATCAAAACATATGTATTGGTCTAAATGAAATGAACTATATTGTTTAACATATATCTAGCACACATGCCCTTAGCCCAGGTAACACACTCCAGTTCTCTGAAAAATTAAATATCTAAAGAGTGTTCCATTAAATTCCGTGTTAATACTTCTGTTATTAATCTTTTTCTTAATATTTCTTGAGTAATTTTCTCCATACTTATTTCAGTATTTTCCATTCACCCTGTGAAATAAATCAAAATTAACAGAATACTCTGACTTTAACTGCTAATCTTTTTCATTTCAGTGTCATCCCAGTGGCTGCTTGATAGATCTGTGTCTGCAGATGGGAGTTATTATGGTTTTAAAACAAATGTGGAACAATTTCATGGAGCTAGGCTATCCGTAAGTTCTGTTGCTAATATTTGTTTTACAGATAGTGGTTCCATATTAGTGCTGATTCAGCAACAGGGAAACATCTTCATATGAATGGAGGGTAAAATACCACCCTTAATTAAAATTTATCATTGTCTTGATGAAGATCATGTGCAGGTGCATTGCTGATCTGTAGAAGTATATTTTCAGAAGGATGTAAAATGGGACTCTTCAGCAGGTTCAGGTTTAAGTGTTTTGCTTTATCACTCAAAACATAATGTTAGTGTTGATTTTCAGCCATCCCCAAAGGGTGACAAGGAATTGTTACTAGTGTTTACATAGTTTTGTGTTCAGTACTAGCTCTGAGGCCTAAAAATATAGTTGTGAAATATATAACCGGATCTACGTTCTTTCCCTACAAGCTGTAAGAAAAAATAGAGTAAAAATAGTAAACTTTTGCCAAAATAACTGTTTCAAAAACAACGCATGGCTGGTGAATGTTTCCAGTGTTTGCATCTCACCATCACATACTGTAAATTTACTCCCAAGGGAAGCAGTAAAAACAAATAAATAAATAGATTGTTTATTATAAATTCATTTTCCCTAATACAAACAGAGCTGTCCAACTACTGAAAAGAATAATGGGCTAAGAGTTTTTTTGAAACAGGAAAAATACGTTTTTAGCAAAGGAAAAAGTTGCTCATCAAATATTAATTTAATCCAAGTCTCAACCTTGATAATGTCAGAAAAGGTTACACTTAAAATGTCCAGGCAGTCTGCAAATCATCACTACTGCATTGTTGTGAGATGTGTGTTTCTGAAAAGAAGAAATCTACTTGAATTATCAAGCTTCCTATCTTCTCAGTCCAGCAGTATCTTAACACTGTCAAGAACTTATTTTAGAACGTACTTGTGTTCCTTTACGGAAAGCAGTGTTTTGTTTTGACAAAACCATTGTTTGCAACTGAGGTCATTTAGTAACAAGACAATCAAGAGTGAAGCGCTAAAACAGTTTGAGCAGAAAAAAAATAATAAAAATACTTATAAAAATGTTTTCCCATATTTGGTCTCTTTTTTCTTTCAGTAATATCTAGAAAGAAATAATAGCCTTTACCTTGGTCAGTACTAGATAATATTTTCCTATGTATAACACTTCAATGTATAAGACCATTTAATATTTATAACTGCTTTGTGAAAGAACCTCTGCACAGCTTCATAAAAAAAGTCTTTAGCAGCATCTTTTTGGATACCATGTCCTGCTTCAAAAGGAAAAATGTTCTGTAGAACATCTAGACTTACAGGTTTGTTCAAAAAATAATAGGTATATCGTACTGTTCAAATATTCTAGTGCCAGTGAGCTCTACTTACTTGATTTGTTTTTTACAGTATTAAAAGTATAGCACTTTTCTTTTAATGCTTTCAGTATGTGTGATTTGTTCCTGTTCTTTTTAATTGATACAGGTAAAAACCCTTAAAAAAAATAAATAATAATAAAGGCAGGTTCTGTATTCTGAAAAGCTTGTTTGTACAATGCCTGACATGCTATGTTACAGACAAAATTTAAACCATCATGAAATGTTGAAAAGGTCTGAAAAATATTAGAAATTTATCTTAAACAATATTGTAAATATTTCCAGAAAAAAATACCTAACACTTAGGTGCCATTCAAAACAATAGCAGCTAGTATTGCAAATTACTGAGCAAGAACAGTCAATAATACTTTGTCTAATACAGTTTATTACAGAATTGGTGGTCACGACGCAAAATGAAGAGAAGAGGACAATCTATGGAGCATAAAATTTCTCTGCCTCAGTGGGAGAAAGATTGGAATCTGCAGCCTATGAATCTCCATGGCTTAATGGATGAATACTTGGAGATGGGTGAGCAAATTTATAGAGATGTAAGGGTTTGTTGTTGTTGTTGTTTTGTGTTTTTTATTTTTTTTTATTTTTTTTAATGAGAAGGGGCTGGGCAAATGGGAGGGGAAAGTTTTACGTTAAAAACTTTTTTGCACATCCAGTTTCTAACCACAGAAATGCTTATCTAGTTTTACAGTTTGGCTTCACCACTATCTTTGTTGCTGCCTTCCCCCTGGCGCCTCTCCTGGCATTGCTGAACAATATCATAGAAATAAGGTTAGATGCATACAAGTTTGTCACTCAGTGGAGAAGACCTATGCCTGCAAGAGCAACAGATATAGGTGAGAGAACCTAACGATCGCTGTTTGGTACCATCTCTCTTTGTTGTCGTCTTTGATGTAACTTGCCCCTTGAACTGGCATGTAACCTACAGATATCAAGGATGACTGTCCTGTTAAGCAACAAAAACATACTCAGCTGCTTAGCTAAAAGTACTTTTCAAATTTTATTTCCATTTCCAATAAGGGATCGTAACAGTTAAAATTTTGAAAATAGGCCATTTGTTCAGATGCTTAAGTGGTATTGCTTAAATGGCCCCTGTGTTAGGCTTCTGATTTGTGAAACTCTAGATCCAAGGTGCTCTCCAAACGCAATTGAATTTTAAAATGAAATATAAGAATTAAATTCAATTTTGTTTCAAAATGGAATTAAATAAAAATTCAGAATTGTCTTTCCAAAGTCTTTTACTTGGCCTTTACTGCGTTCATTGCTTAACTATTTCTTCTCAATAGGGTGTGCCAGACTTCATTTGGGTGTAGCCTGTCATGGCAAGAATGTGAGGACGTGGCTTAATCTTGACTGTTTTTTCTGACTCAATATTTCTTTCTCAAGAAGCAAGGAAAAGTGTATGACAAATAATATCACTAGTATGACTTTTTATGACTCAATATCACTATTAAAAACTAATGGCTTTGTTATTTATCTTGTTTCTAGGTATCTGGTATGGGATTCTTGAAGGAATTGGAGTTCTGGCTGTCATCACTAATGCCTTTGTTATTGCCATTACTTCCGATTACATTCCACGTTTTGTCTATGCATACAAATATGGTCCCTGTACAGATCAAGGATACAGACAAGAAAAGTAAGGAAGATTTTTTTATATATATACACATGCATATTTCAGTGGAAGCACACTTGTCTTTCTGTGTTAACATACTACATCAGTAATATTTCACCCTTTACATCTTTACAACCTTTTCAGGTGTTTGGTGCAAGTAACTTAGCCATTCCAGAGAGTTTGCTGACTAGCTCCACAGTTATATCAGCAGAAAGTCCTTGCTTCTCTTCTAAATGCATTCTACAAAATTCAGTATATATTGCCCACAGTTTTCAGGCACATCCTAGATGAATTGTTCTTCTCTGCCATGGTTTTGGTCTGTATTCTCTCACTAAGTTCCCACATACACATCTATGTTCCCAAACACTCTTGTATCCTACCGTTCTCTATTTCTCTTCAGAAATACTTTCTGCCAAGGTACAGAAAGATTGGCCTTGACATTCTTTAGACTAGTTCGCTATTTAATGCTTCTTGGCCTCAAGCAAGGTATCTTTCCTATTTTGCACAATCAGGCCAGTTTCCTAAACTTCTCTCCAGACACTAATGTCTCTCAGTTTGAAGGAGGTGTTCCTTGAATATTAACCAGTTTTCTCGGGCCACCATTTCATGATCACTGCAGCCAAGGCTGCCCGTAAGTTTCACATTCCCCACCAGCTCTTTGTTGGTGAGAATAAGATCCAGCAGAGCACCTCTCCTCATTGGCTTCTCTTTAATGAGGACTGCCTATTTAATAGAGAACTGTGTAATCCTATTTACTCTCTTCCTTGTTGTGATTGGAAGTACTACAGCAAACCTCAGGGGATATAACAGATACCTTGTCTTTTTAAATGTTCTTTGCCTTTTAGAAGCCCTTTCTTTACATTACAGGACACATTTTCAGTAGGACAGGATGGCCTAGGTGTCAGTTTTTCCAGGGATATGTAAAAATTACACTCCTACAATCATAATTCGGTGTACTTAAGTGATCTCTGACACTAGCACCAATAAATTATTACCTCCAAATGTCTATTTGGTATATATGCACTGTTCTCTTTACTGTTCTTTGATTTGGTTCATAAAGCCTGTCATTTTTTTTAGTATATGTTGCATGACTAGTGGCAGATTATGCAAGGATATGAAATTATTCTCTTCTCTTCCTCTCTAGCCATCTTTGTAAGTTCAGTATTTTTAAGAGGTAACAGTGAAGAACACTATTTGTAGCAAAAAGGTTTGTTTTATAGCTGCTAGTCAAAAGCCAAAAAAAACGAGAAGTGCTCAAAACATTTTTTTTTTAAATTGTATTATCCCTGAAACAGAAGTTGATTTCTTCCAATAACACTTGGCCTCTATGCATAAAATTTTAGAATTGCTTTTGTCTTAATAACCAAAGAAAACAGTATGCTCACAGTATGTGATAGCAGAATATGCTTACATACAGAATTTATGCTATATGACCACTTCATAAAGAAAATCCTGATCCTATGTATTTTTCTTTCAGATGCTTAAAAGGATATGTCAACAGCAGCTTATCAGTATTTGATTTGAGTGAACTTGGAATGGGATACTCAGGATACTGCCGGTATATTTAAATGCTCCCCCTGCTGTAATGTAGACATAGAAATTATTATAGACATTAAATGGAAAGTCAGTGATTAAATTACTGGCAGAAGAGTTTGATTTTTGTCTGTAGAAGTATTGAAGTTCAAGTTTGTTCAACAGGGAAATCTCAGATGTGAAAACTGTGTTGCAGGATGCAATGCTAAGATGCTGGAAACCCATGTTCTATTCTTAGCTTTTGCAGGACTCCAGTATGCCCTGTGTTACAGGCCGGTATGAATTATTTCATTTGGAAGTTTCCCCAGCTGTAAATAAGGCTAAAAATTCTTGTTTCATTTTGGTTCAGCACTCTGAGTTCTATTAATTAAAATACTCAAGTAAAATCTTTGTTATGTCTGTAGCCCAGCCCAAGATGAGAAACGGTTATGCAAGATGAATACGAGAAATTCAGCACAAAGATTAAATATGGCAATGCATAATTGTACTACTTCAGGTTTCGGATTTAGTTTTAGAGTGAGAGCGAGCTTGGATTCACTAAGCTCTACAGTCATACTATGTCTATACAAGACTTGTGTTGAGAATCTCAACTGCTTATAAGAAACGATGAGAACCAATTTAGAGCCAGTGCATTTAAACTTGATACTCCAAGGTGTCAGCTGTGTAACAACAAAAGGAAATGTTTGCTCTGGCTTTTTGGAACCAAACAGTACCATCTTATAAGCAGCTGTATTTAATACCTGTATTATAGACTACTACTTTTCATTGAATTCTTCTTGAAGTACGCTTTCAATTCAAGTTCTGTCCTTTTAGGCAGCTCTGGGACAAGCTTGAGAGCTCTTCATCATGTTCTGGGTTTTGAGCACAGACTAACTTAACGACTTTTTCTTTGTCTTACAGGTATAGAGATTACAGAGCCCCGCCATGGAGTTCAACTCCATATGAATTCACTTTGCAGTTCTGGCATGTCCTGGCAGCACGGCTGGCCTTCATTATAGTTTTTGAGGTTAGTCGTGGAAAGGAGCAATTCCTTTCTATCTCTTTGAAGTTCAAGTTGATTTTTTATAATAGTCCTGTAAAGGAAGTGTCGTTATCATTAGTTGCTTGTTTGTTATAGTTCAAAGAGGGAAAAAAAATCACTTGCCCCCAAACTGTTGTCAATCAGCTGCTTCAAAGTGAATTGACAGAGCATGTGCAGATTTTAGAGTCCCTCCAAAATCATATTTTCTTATGTCATCTTATAAATAATGTTGGTTCTCAACAAAACCATTGATGTTTTATTGAAAAATCTGACATGCAACTTCTGGGTACATTAAACACATTTATTACAAGTTCAAGTGTGTGTCAGGAAAATGATACGTGATTGTATCCTGATATAAAACTAGAAATCTGTACTAACTTTGCAGAAGTTACGGTATACTGTCTGGGGAACTGGTTAATTATTTTGACTACAAGCTCTTAACAAAGACTGCTTGTATGTACTGGTTGCTATTGTTACTCTAACCAGCAAATCCTGCTGTCTCATATTAATTTTGATCACTAGTCTTACGCGTGGTTTTACTTTTGTTAAGACTGCAGCATTTTCCCATTTCCGACAGACTATTTACACACACACGTGTATGTGTGAATATATATTATCTAGAGAGAGATTAAAAAAAAAAGTCACTTTTCAGTCATGAATCAAATCCCTGTTAGAGATTTGCCACTGATTTTTAGGTCCTAAAATTTGGTTCTAGAAATGAGTATTTACGCGTCTTTGAAGCAATTATTTTCTTTCTTCTTTTCAGCACCTTGTTTTTGGAATCAAGTCTTTCATTGCTTACCTGATTCCAGACATGCCCAAAGACTTGTGCGACAGAATGAGGAGAGAGAAATACTTAGTCCAGGAAATGATGTATGAGGCTGAACTAGAGCATTTGCAGAGAGAAAGAAAAAAGAATGGGAAACAATATCACCATGAATGGCCTTAGTCAATACCATGCTGCAACAAAAACGCTGTTTGGAAGTTCAAGAGTGCAGTTTCAAAATGAAGTCAGTCTGTCATCAGTGTAAGAGATTGGCAATGTATATATGTTCCTGCTGGGCTATACAGTTGCAGGCTTTGGTAGGAAGTGGAAAACAGGTGCTTCCAATGAAGAAAATGAAGAGCCTTATCAGTAACCAGTCTGTGGGGAGCACCAAGTACTGGCACTCGGGAATGTGCAGATGGATTAAAAATTTGCATACTGATTTTTAAAAAGGCAATGAACATTTGTGCTGTTCATGAAGGTATTAACAGCGTAATGAAAACAAAAAATTGCCTGTAAACTTATACAGTATGGGCATGACAAAAACAAATTACATGATATCCACTACAGCTTCTGATTGCTCAGCTGCATCTGTAATGCCTCTGGAGAAAAAAGCAATTGTTGCCTTTGTGGCCATAAATGAGCTTTCAGGCTTACTGTTTTGTCAGGTTTGTCCTAGTCTCTTGTTGAGATTGTGGATGTGGTCCTACCCTAGAAAAGGGGTATATGGCTGCTTAATATATACTATGCAGTTTAAGATTTGCACATCAGTGTCATTAATTTATCCTTCTAGTTGAAAACCAAAAAATCTAAATTCAAAGAGAAAGCAGCGCTAAGAGAACACATTGCATTGCCCACACTGCAGCTGTATTTGACAATGACATGGCTGTGAGTTGTCTTTCCACTTTCATGTGCAGAAAGGCCACCTCCACACACATCCAGGATGAAAGAACTGTCATTTCCATGCTCTGATGTAGCATGCAGATGTCCAACTGTGTTACTGTTCTCTTTGACCTGTCTGAGCAGTGATTCCATGACTTCACAGAATGCTAACTTGAAATATTCTAATACAGTGCAAATGACTTTGTTCTGAATATACAAATAACTATTTATAGTATGCAAGCTTATGCAGATATATATCAGACATACAGTATAACATTTTGACTTGCTTGTTCAGGGAAGGAGAAGCAGAGCACCTTATAACAATGTTCTTCTTCTTGTAATAGTAAATGTTCCAGTAATGTGCACTTCTTTTATTGGGCTAAATAAGTCAAAGCATGGGAAGTAGATGCAGGCAGATATGTATACAGATTGTATATAAAAGCACACACACACAGTGGTTACTTTTAGATTTTTTATTATTATTTGTATGCCTTCTTACAGTTTTGGGGGCCTTTTTGGATAAAATCACTCTAAAAAGTAGATGTTCATATATAAAGAATCAAATTTCATTTTTTATGTGCATACAGTATGGGGTAGTCTTGCTTATGGTCATAGTCACATTTTGGTGATGAAACGGTCTATTAAGGTTTCTTAATTTGGAAATAGATAAGCACTTAATTTAAAATATTAAAACAAGCGGGCAGTGTTCACTTGCAGAGAAGGGAGTGGGGAAACCAAGTTACAGTCATTCTGTTTTTCTTCTACAATTTTAATGATCGTTCCTTATACTGGATGAGAAAAAAATAAATGCCAACAAAAGCACATGAACTTTAAAGGCTGTAAGTTTTAACATTATTTTAGGGATAAAGCTGCAATGAAATCACTGCTGACAGATATTAAAAGATATGGCATTTTACTCGTTAAAACAGCACATTGAGCCAAAAAGTATGATTCCAGTATTCACTTGCATATATTAACACAATCACTTTTTTTTTGTATTATGCCATATAAAATTAATTTTAAGAGTCAAGAGCCCATCAAAGTAGATGAGTAGTATCTGCCAGCAGACCTAGCATCATACCTTAAGTTCTTCACTCGTTTCACCATATTCATGCAATTCTGTGGTTAATTCCAGCTCTCTGTGACCAGACAAGGCAACTATAGGAGTATCTGCACTATTACACAAAGGAGGAAGGAGATTGGAAGGTACGATCTAATCAGATGTATTAGCCATTAGATCTATGATAATGGGTGCATGGAACTCAGCTTTCCATATTTTGGAAAGGCTTTTTTTTTTCCTTCATATTTTGGGTTGCACATTAAGTTCCTCAGGAGTCCTTATCAGAAATATCAGCACTCTCCTCAGTGCTCATAGATTCTTGCTATTTAAGTTAATTTATTCTCTCACTGTTTCATACTGTGGAATATCAAGCACCACTTGACAGCATTAACCAGGTGTCACAGGTCCCATTTTTGTGCCAGGTAGTGATAATACTTCAGTTCTGAAGAAGGTCACAGATGAGCTCTCTTTTTAACGTTTTCTCTAAAAACAAAATGCCTTGGCTGGCCCAAGGTATAAAGATTTAGAATACAATTTGGCAAAAATCAGAAATATTGATTATTTTATACTTTTCTTGTTTCTGATGTCGATATTGCCACATGTGAAAATATACTTAGGCAAATTCCAACTGAATTTCCAAGTGCATATGGAAGAAAGACGTTTTGTATTTGAGTATGATTTTGGATTTAAATATATATATATTCTTAATGATTTTCAGCACTGGTGTACAGAAATATATCAAAGGCAAGTGTGTAGATCTGACATAGTGCAGTTCATGCACTGGAAAAGCACAAGAAATTTTGGAGAAACACTGTGTGTGTTCCTTTGTTTCTGAAGGACATGAACAATGTCTGAAGGTTTTGCCACTACTAGCCATGTGCTTAAGCTGAGAACTTTTTGCTAGACTTCGTTTAGTATGCTGTTTGCATAGACTGCACGTTATTTTACTGAAGTATAAGGCACACACTGTCCTCAGGAATAATGTATTTTATGAATGGTGAATGATCTTTTCATATTCTAAGTATTGTCTTTCCAAAAAAAAAATGACCAGTATGAATAGACTGTGCATGCAAGCTGCATTTGTGAAATCTGACAAAGCTTTAGAACTTCAATTTGTGCAAAAATGCTTTAGATCATTGCTGATCTAATCTATGACAACTTTGCTCTATGCATGCGCCCTTACAGAGACTGCATGAGCAACTAGATATTTTTAAATACAAAGAATTAGTCCAAAATGTCTTAATGATTCCTAACCCAAATCAGTGTTTTGATTCAGATGAAAGAAATTTTCATTTCAGAAATGAAAAAATCCGCATACATTATACATGTTTCTATTTACTTCTCATTCTAAATTTGTGCTCAGTGTGTGGGATCTGAATTTTGGTTAATAAAAATGAAAAAAAAATGCGTGGAATGGAAATGCATCCAAAGAGTTCTGTTTCACTGGCCTTTCTAATGAGAAATTCCTTCTTAGGGCTCAGCGTCCCTCTCCATAGAGGGATTCACCCACTGCTCAGTATTCACAGCCGAGTGCCAGCAAGGTTGCCTGCAGTTTGAGGAAAGGCTCTCTGTTTGTTATGCTGTCATCTAATTTCCTTACCAAAAAGACAACGCAGTGACTGGGTGTCCTGATAAGAGTACTAATATTTGGGAACAAAGCAGACCACACAATGGCTATTTTTAATTGTTTTTAATTTTTTCTTTCCAATCCACTTTGTATTTAAGGATTTGTAGGGGAAATTTAGCTGAACTTTTAAGTTGGTATTGGTGATGACAAGGCTAAAATTCCGAGTGTGATGATGGACGATAAGTGGTTTGTGGGTTTGGGTTTTTTAGACGTTTCTTTAGAAGTACATATCTTCAGACCTACAAAACAGACGCATCAGCTATGCCCTTTTCTGACAGCAACTTGTCTTGAATTATGTTCTGAGGATCTCATTTAAGCTCCATAGTGATCTAAAGAAAACTCAAAAGAAAAATATCTGGAGGGTCTAGTTGGAAGTAGGTTAATAGGTACTTACCTTAATGCAACAATTCATTAATTTCCTGAAGTTTTCTTCATCAGTTCTACAGGAGGAAAAACATCTTGGGAAACACAGCTTTAGGGTGAGTGTTAATAAGGAAAGGTAAAAATTAGTGTTGTTTTTTTTTTTTTTTACTTTATTAAGATGACCAGTCTAATATAAGTAGTACACATCTGCAGTTTACTTCACAGCTTCAAAGTCCAAATGCAAGTGCTGCCAGAGAGAACTGCTGAAGCTATGGAGTCCGGTGACGCTACTTCTGAGGTCCCGTGTGACATCATGGGGCTTATTAATCTTTGAGTTTGCACAGGGGCAAATCAGTACATCCTTATTTAGAAGTTATTTAGAAGCATCATACAATTTTGATTGACTGAGAATGATCCTTGTCCATCAGAAGGAAAAAAAAATCGAGCTGTTCTCACATAGTTTACTTGAATGCATCACATTTTTTTATTGGAACTATTACAAACTAGATTTTTTATATACACTGAGCAATGGTTAAGTAAATCAAACTTGCTTTGTACAGACAGCTGAATATGAAGGCAGTAAAGTTAATGGAAAATCAATCATATTTTCTATGAAGTGTTGCAGAGACCAAAAAACAGATTAGATAATTTGTGAAAAATAACAATCCATGTACCAGTGATCACTTACAATTACAGTAGTACCTCCAGAAACATTTTATTTTTTGTAATCCTCATGAACTACTGCTAACATTGATTTACTGGGGGTAAAGATTGAACCAAATCTAAAAGCAACCTTTTCTAATAATGTTCATTCAGTGTTACAGCTGACACTAGAATTCAGAGTTCGACAGTTAGATTTCTGTGAAAGATGAAGTTATTTTGTTAGTTCTAATGTCTAGTTGGACTAAAATATATGTAGTAACACTTTCTCAAAGTATTCAAGTGACTTGCAAACCTGAATTCCTTCCTGTCGCAGAAAACGTAGCAGCTTTAAAAGCTCTCTGTTGGTACTCAACCTCCTGCCAGCAAAGCCCACCTCCTGTTAGGGTGACATGGAACCAACCAGCATTTTGAGGCTGGGGATGATCAGAGGAAGCAAAGGCCTCATGTTCATGAGACCATGTTCATGAGGAAGCAAAGGTCTCATGACACAAAGTGCTGCTACGTCTGTCCCATCTGCCACTTTCCCAAGCGCTGCGTTTTGCACTCCTTCTGTCCCTCCCTGCACACACACGTACATCCTGAAGACCCTACACAATTCCGGCATTTTTAAATGTAAACAAATAGATGTATATGGACAATTTTCTCTAATTTTGACCACTAATTGCTCTAATTAGCAACCACATTTACTAGAAATTTGTATGGGCGTGATTTTGGCATAGTTGCGATAGCACAATGTTCCCACAGCAGCACAAATTTATAACAGCACAACAGAGAACTCTAGAGAAATCACTTTACTGTTCCGTGTTACGCAGGAACTTTTTTAATGCGGGACTGGGATTTTGTTTTATATGGTTAATGGTATATTCCCTCCTTGCTGCACTGGAAATTATCTTGTGTCAGTTCTGTTGGCTTGTTCTAACTTCTTGCTGTAACCTCTGTAATGTTAAATGTTCCCTGTAGTTTGCACTCTTACTGACATGAAACAGTTGTTCAGATGCTACTAGATGAGAAATTAGGATTAAACCCAATGCAATCCAAAGCTAATGAGATTTTAAACAGTGAGAACATGACGTTTTTTCTGTTAATAATGAAAAAAAAATCACATCACCTTTTTATTTTATGTTCTATTTAGATGACTGAGAATTTTGTACTGAAAAATTGACGAAACTGTTGACTCTAATTTTTACCTAGAGTAGTATCACTGAAATTTCAGTTGTTTGAAATAATCTCATGTAAAATCTAACTACGTGACATAGTTCAGTCATTTTTACTCTGATAGTCCTGGCTAACTTGCAATATCATGATCGTAAAAGATTTCTTAAAATGTGTATATATTTGAAATTTATGTAATATTTAAATACAACTCGGTTTCTAAGTAAAAAATTAGAATACAACTTCAACTATTTTTTCTATTCATAAATCCAAACTTTGTAAGTAGTATTTAGAATAAGATTACCACCAAGTGTCTCAGAGAAAGTGACTTTTATGCACTACAAGCTAGAAGTTCCTCTGTCCTCTCAGCTTTCATTTTCTTTTGTGTTTAAGATTACTTTTACAAGCTGATATGTACCCCAGAACTAAAAGAATTCACTAAGGAAAAAGCTGTTGATCTGATTAACTATTGTAAGACACTTTTGGCATAAATTTGTCTTTGAGATGCTGTTTACTTTATCAAGGTTTACATGTACAAATGCAACTACTTACTGTATCATACACATTTGAATATTGCATTTTTCAGTAATAAACTTGGATATCTTTGAAGGAGACTGAGTTTCATTATTACAAATACTCAAAGTTATGAAAAAATATACACTCTAATAGTGAGCATTCATATGCCTCCATGTCATACATTGTAAGGAAGTAGTTTAAGCGTTAATCTTGACTCAGACACTTGTTAAATAATTTAACAAATACTGTGGTCTCAGGGTACCTTTAGATTTGCTTTTCAAATTTTCAGTCACTTATGGTCTACTGCTTTCACTAATGACTAATAATTTCTTAAATTTAAGCTCCTGTTTGAATTGACATGTTTCTGGTTTCTTAATCTCTTTTTCTTTCCCACTCAGCTGCACAGGCTAGCTCTGCTCTGGAAAGATCAATGGCTCAGGACATAAAGCAAGCAAGAAGATAAGACAGCTGTAATCAACACTGAATATTTAATCAGAATGGTAATTTTTTCTGAATTCCAATTTAGCCTTAAATCTTAGTAGAAGACTGAATATTGAACTACTGATTAACAATTTTAGCCATCAAATATCAGGCCATGCGCTGAAGTTAGCAAAAACCTGTGGAATGTCTGACTCCTTTACAAATACAAAACACATTTGGGCTCAGTGTGCAGCTTTAGTTGAAACAAACCTAGTCCAGAAATACAGCATTAATGATATGCGTATTTCAGCATATATCTCCAAGGGCATTCTGAGAGAATGCAGTTCTCACTTTTTTTTTTTACATTAAGTAGGCAAATAGAATTTATTTATTTGTTTGTGACAAGGACTTTGAAAGGTACAAAGTCTCTGGGAAATACAATGCAAAGCTATTGTTAAACTTGTGAAAAAAAAATGAAAAATGCAAACCAGGCATTCTTTGCATATAGAGTGGAAGAATACTGCAATGAGTAGATTCCTCAAGAAATATTCAGAGTGGATTTGGTTGTTTCTCTTACATATCCTCCCACTACCAGTACAGATGGGTTTCTCCATCCACTGTCTAGCTATGTTGCTTGACACCAGTGTTTTGAACAACTTTCACTGACGTACGTCCTTAAGCATAACATTCTATTAAAAGAGCCTAACTGATAATGTGTATGGCCATGAGATATAAAAGATATAGCAGTAGTGTTCACTAAGTTTCAATCTCTGTCTTGCTAACTGTATCAAGGACAGAAGCAGGAACAGAAAGCATGCCATGTGAGACAACAGGCTGCCAGCCAGATTCAGCTGTAAGCTTTTATGAGATTATAAAAGTGGTGTGAAAGGGATTAACGCAAATATTGACTTAACTCTCAGTTTGTTGACCAAGTGTCTCCCACAAGCAAGACAGTGTCACTTAGGAACTGTTATTTTTGTCTTCTAATTGAGTATTCTGGGACTGCTCCCAGAGGTAGGGCATGAATACAGACAGGGGAAGTAATTTGGAGGACCAAGTAGGGCTATATCTTCATCATAAAGATGGTCCCTGATTAAACAAAAACAAGAACTGGCTTCTTCAAAGAAACATGAGCTAAGTATCAGCTGAGTCTGTAACTGGCCGAGTTGACCTTGATATTTTCTTTTTCGTTTAATGGTGGATTAAAAAAAAAAAATGTTCATAAGTTTATCAAGGTAAGAGGTAGTCTGTTGAGTTTGATTTACAGCCTAGAGGACTAGGTACATTCTTGCAAGATGTTCTACTTCAGAAATTATTTCACCTAATCATGTGCCTTTAATCAAAATTCAACATGGATTCATGGATTCTCAATGAGGAGACATAAAACGTGGGTTTATTTTCTTTATTGCATACAGTTAGTAAATGGATTCTGCAGCTTAAAAAAAAAAAAAAAGATGTACAAACATTCAACCAAACCAAAAGCCTGAAGATAATCTTTTCAAGCTAAAAGGATGTCTTTCCAAGACTAATATGGATAAAGAACAATCCTGGATTTGAAGTAAAATTTGTTACCCTCTTCTATAGCTTTGAATAAGACATTATAAAGACATATTTGTTCCACAGAGGAAGCAAGCACGATTAACTCAGTCAACAAAAGACCAGTCTGGTCTATACAATGTTCCTGTGAGGAGGCTTTTTGTGATACCTAAGAATAGGCACATTCTAGCTCAGCTTAACCTCTATCCTTTCCCTGGGCTCTCTCCGTCAGCTGTGGAGAGAGCATGCCCTCCATCAGAGGGCAGTTCACAGTCTCACCTTAGTGAGAGACCCTAGAAGCTTATCTGAAGTCTTGTTTTATCACAAGTTCACCTTTGCACGTTTCCCTTCAATGACTAGTTACTGAACAGAGAATGTGGTATAGACGTATCGCAGCTACTTCCTAGTAGGAGTTTCCATGAAAAGATTCATGAAACATTTCTTCTGAAATAGCAGTGCTTCCAAAACCCTATTGTTTTATGATTTCCCAGTTCTGTCATGAAATTCATAAATAAAAATCTGGCCTTTATTGCTATAGAGAGCAATTGGTCTCTCTTGGTCATCTATAAGCTGGTAAATGCAATATAAAGAGCTCTTCATTTCTGAAGCTGGAGAAATAAAGTTTGATTAAACGTTCCTTGTTCCTCCGCTTCTAGAGACGAGATTCTCTGCTCATATTAGTACAGGATTTTTCCTCAGGGTTATAACCAGGTAATTGGCTTCTGTTTTCTTCATTGACGCTATTCTTGAAGTTGATGTCTTCTGTTCCAGTTTTATTTGGAGTAACTGTAGGCAGATTTTTTTCAAAGTCCACCTGAAAAAAGAACAAAAATACCCTAGTAGTTTGAAGAGTGCATGCACCGCTTTTTTTGTTTTGCTTAGAGGGTATCATGTTACGTGGTGAAATTTTGACATCCTTTCCTGCAGATCTGAGTACCTCTCTACTTAAAATGACTGTCAGACCCACAAATGTGTGCTGTTTAGTGTCCTGTCTCCCCCCACTCACACCCCATGCCCCCAACAGTCACTGATTTTTCTCATTCCGCCATGGAAAGTCTTTAACAAAAGCAACAAATAAAAGCAACGGAAACAACTTTCAGAACTCCTCTGTTGTTGTACAAGTCTTGAAATATGTTTTTGGTGTGTTCCCAATCATTGAAATTTAGTTTTTCATTAGCATATTTATCTGCATTTTAGTGGTCTGTCTTTTTGTCTGGCCTACACTTGCCTCAGTGATTTCACACTGCAACTACTTAATTAATGTTGTTATTCTACATTTTGAGCAAATACAAGGGGATAAATGCATGTGTGACATTTTTTTTTCTGCTTTTGTTAATGTGGGGATTTATTTCTCTGTAGAAAGTCTCAGTTGAACACCTAAAAGCCAAGTCAAACAGCTGAAGTAAATCTAGAGCCACAGCTGTTCTCCAAATTAGACCATCAAATGTAGCGTCAAACTTGATGCAAGCTGCGTGGGGAGGGACTTTATTGCCAAATACTGTGAGCCTTGCAGGCTAAAGATTACTTTCAAGATTTAAAGTTACTTGTAGATGTGTCTGTAGATGACTCGCACCTCTGAGCCTAGCTGATTTTGCCAAGATGTTGTTTCTACGCAAAATTTTGTGGTAGCACAAGAAAATAGGGTGCTCCTCCCTAATGCATGGTGGAGCCCTGGGGAGGAGCCATTATCTCCCCCAGGGGCCTGGTGGCAGCTGCAGGTGGCTGTGGTTCCCTCTCTGCATGACGGGCTGGCCGCATGGCTGTGTGGCTGCAGCATGGAGAAGCTCTGTTGGCTTTGGAGGCTGGGATGGCAGCGGGAGAGCTCCACGGACACGTGAGTGCTAAAAATTTTTCTTCCTGTACTCGGTGGAAGGAGGCAGCAGCTGGGTGAACCCCTCCCTAGGGTGTAAAGTGCGGCTTTGTCCCTGCTTGGCTGCCTGAGGGGGAGGTCAGCCCTGTCCACCCATGGGGAAATAAGTAACCTATTGTTGGCTGGAGCTGAGCCTGGGTTTGGCCAGTCTCGCTTCCAGTCACGCAGTCGCCCCTCGTGTGACCGTAACAGGGGGCTGCCGGTGGCTCCTCAGCTCCGCGCGAGTACTCACGTCCTGGCTGTCGTGCCGCACGCCGCACCACAGCAACGTTTTGAGCCTTTCAGACCAAAAGCAGAACAGGTTGCAGACCGGCTTAATTAGCACCGGGGGGATGTCTTTGCCTCTGGTAGGGCCTGAAAGGAGGGGATAGGGAAGTTGAAGGTACGGCCATAGAAAGCCAGGTGTGTGCTCCGGGTGCCCCAGCCCGTGAGGTGGGGCCGCGGCAGCCACATTCCCCTCAGGCTGGGCCTCACAAGCTGCTCACAGGGCTCCCCTGCCACTTGTCAGCCACAGAGCCGTGTTCTTGTGTAACAGCGCTTTGTTTTTGTAAAACACCAACCTGTTACAAAGCTGATCAGCAGCCCTGTGATGGCGCAGCCCAGGCAGCCGATGGCACTGAAGTAGAGGTAGGACAGGGAGTACCAAGTGTCTGCCAGCAGCGGCCTGAGGAAACATGAGGGAGAGAGAAAAGCAGCTTGTAATGGCTGCTGCCGAGGGGCATGCTCATGCTGGGCTGAACCCATGGTGACGGGGAAATACCTGTCAGCGGCTGCCGTGGGGGCCACTGTGGTCAGCAGGCTCGTCGTGTTTGCCAGCGTGCAGTTGAGAGTCGACAGCTCCAGGGGAAGGGTCTTGGTGGGCGGCGCGGGATAAATGAAAGAGCCGATGCCAGCCCAGAAGGCCAAGGTGATCCCGGTTAGGAGGCCACTGATAGCGCCCTTGGCAGGGAGAGAAAGGAACGGTCAGAGGTAGGGAGTGCATGGGAAGCACATCCCAGCACACGTCTGCGGTCTCCCTGTCAGCGTATATCGTCTGGGTTCTCTCTGGGTGTCCAACACGGTGGCCTGTTGTCCTCTAGTTAGGAGAGCTGCAGCAAAACGGTGGTGATCAAAACTACAGTGACAGAGTAGAGTTTTATTCCTGGGTAAACGTGGTGGGACCACCCGTGGGGCAGTGTGAAACGAGCTCATGTTCTGCTTTACCCGAGTTAAAACCCGAGTTAGCGAAGGCAGAGTGATTGAAGTCATTCTGCACTTCCCATGGTGGAAATGGGTTTAGGGGTGGGGGGGCATATGTTATATGGAATTATTTTTTTCTTTAATAAAAGAGAAGAAACTGAAATACTTAAAAAAAAAAAAAAAAAAGTCAAATGTCAATCTAATTAGTCCAGTGAGGTAGAGTTAAAATCAAACTGGATACATGCAGGCAGTGAGAAGGGGTTTCTATACAGTTCTTAGGCTCTAAATCTGATAGCTAGCTTGGACTCTAAATCCAAGTCTAAATCCACAAAATAATTTTCATGGTCTTAACCAAAATACACCGAGGTGTTCTTTGTGTTCTTTTAGTTAATAAGGATTTTTTTTTTCTTACCTTCCAGTTAACACAAGGAAAGACAATTCCCAGGGTAAATAATCCCAGCATGGGACCCCCACACATCCCATGAATGGAGAGTGCAGCCTGCGGATGTAGAGAAGAGACATAAGCCTAAGCAACAGCTGGGGGAGCTTAAGCAATTCTGATCGCCATCTGCAACTTTCAGTGGGGGAGAAAGGACAAACAGTAACTTTGACACACCATGAAAGAATCACAATCAGTATCACTTCTCGGCAATGTGTAAGTAGCAAAAGAGATTTTTTATTTTTTTTTATGATTCTTTTTTTCCTAGTTATTTCTCTTAGCAGATGAGGAATTAATATGAGTGTCCACAGAAATTGTTCAGGTAAGCTAACAGGCCCCAGGGATGTCAGTTACTGGTTCAGTTCATTGCATTTCAGTTTGTTAATGTTCAGTTTGTTGCATTTCTGAAGCACTAGATACCTGCACGATTCCTCCCAGCAGTGATGCTGCTGCAGCCATTGAAGTGCACAAGGCGCCATATAATATACCTGGAAAAGATCAGGCAGAATTGTCAGTGCTGTTTCATAGTGCAGTCCATTTGTAATCGATGTGGTGTCATAAGTAACCAGGCAGCATGGAGGAATTTGCAGTTTGGGTTATGATACGTAAAGCAGACCATTAAGCACTCAGCAGTGTCTCATGTGAAGTTATGTTGGTTGTGTTGGTTGATGGGGTTTGTTTGTTTGTTCTTATGAAGTAGAATCTAGCAGTGGAATTGACCTAGAAGTTATGCCTCCTGTAGAAATGTTTCAGTTGCTATTGCCTTTAAATAATATTTTTTAATGATGTAATGAATGAATTGAACAATGATAAACAAAATGGCTTTATTTCATTCTACACCTGTTTTAACCTTGTGGTAGACAACTCAGTTGTAGAAGTCTTGAGTCAAGACTCAACAACAAAATTTCTTATGTGCTAGCAAACCTTTGTTACTGGATGTAAAAACGGTTCTAACTGTACTAACTGTAAAAGCTAAGAAGTAAGTGGTGAATCTGGAACAAAATGTTGGAGTGGTTATGGAGACAGAGTATTGGTTTTGCCCTTCTGTGATGTTATCAAATGCCAATAGTGGGTTAAGATGTAATACAATACTTGTAGAAGGGTTATGACATTACTGCAATGCTTCTAGAACTTATCTTAGAAATTCAAACCTCTTTGGACTTTGACAGTTTTTTTTTCTTTTCCACATGTTCGTTGTCTTCTGAAAAAAATTGAAAACCTGCTTATATGATTGTCTAAATTTGAACAGAAATGTCTGATTGTGCTCCTTCCTATGAAGTAATAATATTCAGTAATACTGCAATAGCCCAATGTGGTAATTACACTCATATTCTTTCTGTGTTGTAAAGGAATTTCCAGAATCTTCTCTAGTATCTTCAGTACACACAAAAAAATTGAAACTTTTCAAAAAGATTGTGCTTTGTCATTGTTGCTAGCCTATATTTGTTTCTGTACCATGAGATATGGCACAGAACATGCAAAATTTTAATGAAGCATTAGACTGATGAAGGATTAAAGGATAAGGTGGGGTTGGAAGCAGAAATGGATTTCTGAAGCGGTCAATACAGGCACTGCCCTTCACTACTTGCATGAGTGCTGGGTGTTCTTTGCTTTGGAGTACAGTTTCATTGTCCTATGTGAAATAACTTGCAGGCTTCTGCGAGCTAGCAATGGGCCTCTTTGTTCCTCCCTTTCTTCATTTTTAGCCCCTGAACTATAGACTAGCTTAAGTATCCTTAGCTTTATAGTTTGAAGGCTGTCCTAGCGATGCAGTCCTTAATTTTACTCCAAGGAAGTGAGCACAATTCTGTAGGTACTGCGTACATTCACTAGCAAACTTCCTGAATTTATGTGACAGAGACAACATTGCAGCACAGTGATGTGGTTGTTCAGATGTTAGTAGACCATATTGTGCCACACAGTTACAAGAAGTGTAACTTCGTGCTATTCAACTTAATTTTAGTTACTTATCTGAGAAACTTAAGTTAACAGCGTCATCTCTGATGGCTTGTTCTGTGGTCAACAGAGATGTGAGGAGGAGGAAGAAGCTTTTCCAGGGGGTAGAAGAGATCATAGACAGGCTAATTACCCTCTGCATAAGCCTTTCTTTTGCTATAGACCAAGTAGAAAGCCTAATGCAATAAAGCTCCTTGCCAGAGTATGTAAAATCCTGCACTATTCTTTCCTGTAATAATAGCAATTGGGAGGGACAGAGACTTTTGCCTTTAAACAGACGGATTCCACTTGGGCTACCTACATAAGCCTTTGCTGATCCATGTGCTCCTCTTCTCAGAGAGGTTTGGGAAACACTGCTTGACCAAGTCTTCGAAGGTAACAGTTGCTAAAGCGTTGATGCTTGCCGCCACTGTGCTGTAGAAGGAGACAACAAGGATGTTAAGTAATGCAAAGCTGAAATCAAGTTGTATGTGCAGAGAAATTCAGCATTAATACTATAAAATGTCTGGTTCTTGAACAGTGTTTTTACAAATGAAGAGGTTGTCACTGAGGATATGGGGATTTGAGGGGTGAGGGTGATTCATTGCTTTTCATAGCAAGTGTTAAATTATGCAAGCTTAGGTTTGGCATGAGGTCTTACGAAGACTAACTCCTTCCAAAATTGTAGGTGGTTTCCTTGTGCCTGGTGTGGTTTCCTTGTGTATGGTGCGGATGCTGGTGAGGTTTCCGCTCATTCTGTGATTGCTAGGGTCCCTGCTTCATGCTGGCACAGAATGAGATAGAAACTCATCCTAACTGACCCTCCAGTTTACTTAGCTGCAAAATTTAGCGATGTTTCAAAATGAAGGTAATACTCAGTTTTAAGTTTGACTATGCATCTATGGATATGTGGGCAGTATGTCTTCACCGTTACTAGAGGAGAATAACTATCCTTTACCTGGGCAACCTGCTCTAGGGAACCTGCTTTGGCAGGGGCGTTGGAGCCAATGATCTCTTGAGGTCCCTTCCAACCCCTACAATTCTGTGATTTATGATATAAAATCATCATCGTCATCCTTATTATGTTGAAGCATGTGTAATAAAGGGTCCTGGCTGGCAAATTTCTTCTCCCTCAGCTGTGTGAAAGGATCTTAATATCCAGTAAAGATAAATCAAGAAAAATCAGCACTGAATTTGCAGGGTTATAATTGCAGGCACTAACTTCTGTGATCCTCCCAACCCTGTATTTGCACACTGGGGTCTCATACCAAGGGACGTGACTTATCCTGAGATACGCAGTACTGCTTGCTCCAGAGGTAGTGTACTACACTGCCACAAGATGCCTGTTGTTTTCCCTCACAGCTGAAAAATATCAAATGGAAGTAGTCTGACTCGTTCAGCTAGGTGAGTTAATCCGTATTTGGCAAGCATGATCTCTGTGACCTTGTTGTGGCAATATGGCAGGAAATGCAGCATCAATACCTTTATCACAGTATTTGGTACTCCGTGCCCTTTGCTCTGTAAGCCTCCTGCCCAGAGCAGCCGGTGGGCTTTACACGGATTTTTTCCTGTCTCGATAGCTCTCCTTGCTGTACATTTTGTACAGATACAGAGAGTCTTTTGAAATAGTGTGCTGGTGACTGACTCTATGGCACCTAGTGGATGCCATTGTGAATTTGCACTTTCTCTCTTTCTAATGTCCCATGAAGTATTGATGTTTGGTCTGTAGAGAGTAGAAACTGCAATAGCATGCAACCTTCTGAGTTTCTAAAATTACTTGATGTCAACTTCTCTTCCTAGTCTGTTTCACGTACAGACAGGCTTGCTGAAAAGCTTGCTGTTCCTAACCATGATATTATGGCTGTCAGGTTTTCAGTTATTTCAGTTAGCTGAACTCTTATATGAAGAGAACAAGCGTTTCTTCAGCTTTATTATACACTTGTCTTTGTGTCAGTCACGTTATTCTAAAACATATTTGAGATTTAAAAAAAAAAAAGGTATTGGAGATGTGGAGCCAAACTTTGGTATAATATAATGCAACTTGGCAAAGTACTACTGCTTCTTTCTGGAATGTGCTAAGAAAAACAGCTGTGTATTACTTAGTGTTTCTTGTTTTGGCCCTGTTCCATGTCCTCAAGAAATCAGCAGAGTGTAGCTAATATGTCATTTCATACCTCAGCGTTCCGCTGAATGCACAGGCAACAAATAGTCCTGGGACTCCCGGCATCGAAGAAAAAATGTCCATAACAAAATATGGCATGAGCTGGGGCAGAAGACACAGAAGACCAACGTAAACAATCAGTTAAGATTTTCCTGGGTAACAGAAGAGAAGTAGCTGCTTCTGATCGTTCTGGTTAATTCTGGTTTTGTTCCAGCTAGCAAGTCGTGTCTGATTTTGAGAAAAGCAGATATTGTCTAGCAAAACCACTCCATCAGATGAGTACTGCAGGAGTGTTAGGATATATGTATACTAGCCCTGATTGGGCAATCATGTCAGTGCCTGCAGAGCGACCTGAAGCATCCCACAAAATATAAATGGTCTTTATTCATGCAATATCTGGGCCCCAAGCAGCTCCAAATGTTAATAATCTGTATCTGTACCTGATCAGGAGCTGAAATGAAACCAGCAGTCCAAGGGTCACAATTCTTGTAATGAGAGTACATCACTAAACCACAAAATACTGCACACACCAGGACTACCCAAAGTCCCAATAAATTCAGGTAAAGTGCTCTAGAACAGAAGAGAAATTCTATTTAGCACAAGATAAACATAGGAAACTGTTATATGTTAATTGTTCATATTTTTTTGAGACACCTTGATCAAAGCCAGCTGTACTACTACTACAAAAAAAGTGAAAAATACAGCCTGTTCATGCTATACAGCAAAAATACATGTTCTAGGTAATGATGTACCGTTGGAAGAGATTCATGCAAAGCCAGTAACTGTTCTGTGCAGCACAGGCTGCACCAGCCCCCGGGGCTGTTCCTCCTCTCACCTATATGAGTCTTTTCGCAGTTGTTGCTCTTCTCCCTTTAAGGTGTACAGGATTTTATTTTCCATGTACTCTGTTGTGGTTGCGATGCTACCGTGTGAAATAACGTGCTTTTCTTTTTTAGTCGGGGAAATTGACATGAGTGGTAGCATCCGCTGGGGAGGTTGTGTGACTGGTTCAGTAATCCCGTAGTTCCTGGGAACTACAGGTATTTAGAACTACTATCCTGCCAGGTATTATACAGCCTACGTTGTGTTTGGTCATCACCTTTCACAAGGTCTCTGGCTAGGGCCAGTTGCAGTTCAGAGCTATGCTGCTGGGACTCGAAGGTCTTTCTGGATTTGAAACTAGTGATGTTGTCACTGTTGTCACTTCCAAACATTTGCAGACTGAGTTGCAGTAGGCTATATTCATATAATCTATCATAACATTAAGAAAAATGAGGATGGCTACAGCCAGCAAAAAAATAAAAATAAATAAAAATTAAGCATTTGAAGAATAATAATAATAATAAAGTAGTTGTTTGTATTTTAACCAAGTGGGCAAGCAATTATCATTAGGCACATGAAGAAGTCTGGTTGCTTAGTACAATGTGTTACACATACTAGTTGTGCAAATACTAACGTTGAACTTTAGGAAGCTAGCAGGCTGGAAACCTATGTCTATATTGTCAAGTTTCGCTATTCTGCAATAGTTCTATTTTTTTACTGTATGTTTTATAATTTTAATCATTCATGATCCCACTTTATTTAGATGATGCCTTGTTCTATCATTCTCCATTAACTCAATAACCGATATCAATAAAATACAACATATATAGAATTCCTGAATGAACGCTCTTCCAAGAAACGTACAGTCAGTGCTTCTTCTCTTTGGGTGTCTTAGCCAAACTCTGCTTCTAAGATTTAGTTGGCAGCTTGACACTAGATAAATGAACTGCTTACCCATTTTTCTTTCTTAATGTACTTGTGTTGTTTAGGACCAGAGGGAGAAGACCGATAGGCCAAAGTTGGCTAACTACCACCCAACATTGTTCCAATATTTACTTAAACTGACAAACTGTTAGTATAATTCCATGTCTGTCAGTACGCTTGATTGCTAGAATAGGTTAAGGATAGGTAACTTACACCTTAGCATGCTTCTCGGATTTGCAAGAAATGCATCTCTGTATTGTGGACTGATTAACGCCATAGAGTCCCAGCCATGTAAATGCTCCACCGACAACAATTGTCCAAAAGGTATGTCGTCGTAAAGGATCTACATCAAAGCTACAAAGGAGAAAGAGAAGCAGTTCACGTGCTGCAACATGATTTCATTCAGCAAGAGGTAGATGACTTTCCAGGAATATCTTATCCATTCTATCATCTGAATCAGAAGTACTGCACTGATAATGCTGTTTGGCAGTACAGATATTATCTGATGTGTTCTGTTTTAGGTTTGGAGGTGTTTTTTTTTTAATATCGGAACATAATACTGTCAAGTCAGGGTAAATATACATTATGTAGATCAAGTCAGGACTAAGAAATAAATAACATCTAGAAGGTTTATGTTCAAACTTCAGATCTGTATGGTACACCAAACGACCAGCAAGCCATCCTCCCTGGGACCCCATTATCAGCAAGGAGTAAAGCCATATACTAAACTCTTAAAAATCCTCCAGGCTTTTAGTTACATCATCCTGAAGTATTATTTTCTTTAAAAGATTGCTTCAGCTGCAGTGTTATCTTTTTAACAATGAAATTTCATTACTCAGCAATTCTAACCATTACAAGAACATCTGTCTGTCTTACATCTGTCTTCTTTGCAATTCTGTTAATACGTGCTGTAGATAACGTTTGACCTTGCTGCTATTTTCTGTCAGTGACTTGCCTTGATCAATGAACTTTTCAGTCAATGCCCCAAACAACAAAACGAAGGTAAGTTAGCTACCCCAGGGCCTTGGTTCACCATTTCTAGTGGCTGTGCTGAGTGTACTTCAAATAGAGTGCCTTCTCTATGAACAGAAAATGACACATGTATACGATTGGAAGGAATAATTGGGTAGGTTTGTAACTACACAAAGAAAAATGCTGGAGCTTCCTTTGAGTTCAGTAGGGCTTTCATTTCTTCAGAGTAGGCAATGGAAAGAGGAATTTATCTCTCCTTGGAGGCCAACTGCATTCCCAAGAACTGAAGAAATAAGGACTAGGCTTTTCTGAGGTGGTTGCCTGTTAGTAATGTAACTATAGTATGGTAGAGTATTTGTGTCTTGGTCAGAATAGAGTTTCTACATGCCAAGTGTACAAAAATAAAAGGGTTGAACCATTTGTTTCTTACTCAAAGATGCTTAGTCGTGATCCCTCATAGGCATCTTCCCAGACCTTGGTCGATCCGCCGCTCAGAATAGTTCCTCGAATCAAGACCGTCACGAAGCCAAGCACCATAACCACCATTTGAAATGCATCAGTCCAGACAACAGCTTTTAATCCTCCCTGAAACAAACAGAATCTGTATGTTCTTATCTTATTTCTTGCTGCTCAAATACAGCGGCAAGTAAAAGTACCCCTTATTTCAGGAGCTCATGGACTACTGTCTGTCTAGCAAATCAGGCCTTTTCTTAAACTTCCTTTATATCCTCCCACAAAGGTTGTATTTCTGCAGATCAAATGATGAGACAGAGCCTAAATGGCTTGCCCAGAATCATATGAGAATATCTGACCTCCAGCTAAATGTGTTTTTTCTGCCTTCTTAATATGCAGTTGAAGAATATTTCATGGTGTGGAACAAGCTTAGGGAGTACAGCATGGCCGATGTTTGTGCTTCCCATAGCACTCTGTGTACTTCTTAAAGCCCAGTGGTCCACAATGAGACTACTGACACAGAATACCCCCCAGAATGTTTGCAGCTCAGCTTTCTTCTGTAGATACTTTGGTATTTTATCAAATCTGTGCTAGAGCAGAATAAGTAGTGTTTCCAGCATGGGTCGAAATAGTGACAAAATTCGTTAGTGGTAGTAATGTCACGACAACTAGAAATGGCATGTTTCCTGAGCCTAAGTGCTCTGCCACTTCCACTGCAGTGTTTATCTTGGTTTTGTTACCCAAAGTCTCACAATGCTTCCTCTCAGAAGCAAAGCTCTCTCTGTGACCTGTTGGCCATCCTTCCTAGGTCTTATCACTCTGCACTTGATCTGGGGTGACGCCAGAGGCACATTTTTCATTAAGGTGTTTTTCAGTCTGTAACTTGTAAAAGATAAAGTGAAACACCTCAAAAGATATAGTATGGCAAGGGAAGGTTATCAGCTCCTTATCTGCACTCTGACTTAAACCTTGAGACATATAGCAGTGTATTTGGAAGAGATTTTTTTCCCCTGCGAATAGACTTATTCATACCACAGTCTGTGTACTGGGTCTGAAAGAAATTTCTCTCATGTTCTACTACTTGAAACATTCAGACCATGTTTAGAAACCTTATCTCTGTAATAGGCTGTCATGTATAAGGATGGTTGAATTAAAAATCTGTATTTACACGGTTTGGTTATGCATGTTACATACCAGGGTGCAATAGAAAGTGCAGACAATTCCCGTCGCAACAACAGAGCCCCAGAGATCAAATCCAGTGACTGTGAAACCAAAGAAAAACAAGTGGTTAGCAAAATGGGGGTAGGCTATCTGGACGGTAACAGAAAAGCTGTGATTCTTTAGCCCTGGAAGGATGACCATAAATAATAAATTTAACCTCTGTGTCTGTTAGGAGTTTTGCTGGATTGTTGAGGTTCCTTAACCCTACTAGATACTGTTTTGCATTGCTGTTTTCTTGCAAATTAGCTTTCAAGTGTGCAGAAGTAATGCATAAGAATAAATGCAAAAAATAAAATCCATTCCCTGTGATTAGGAACAGTTCAATGCTAAACCATACTGCTGATGAATTGTTTTAAAGCATAGTATTTTGCAAGTACGTTTCACTTCACAAAGTTTCTGTATAAAAGATGTACAAATTTCAATTGGGTTATGATGGAATCTCTCCCATCAGGCACAGTTTGTGAGGACACATCTACTTATAAAGGTTCTCTTAGTAATAAGATTAGCATGACCTAATAATGAACATGAACTGGGGCAACTCACAGCTGTCACATAACATACAGCTGAGCTCCAGAGGGAGGAAACTCGACGGCATGTGGAAGGTGGGATCAGACAAATCAAATGCAACTCGGATGATGAGCAATGCAAAGAGCCTCCTAATCTCTTCCAAATCAATCTTAATTAAATCAGGTATGCCAGGAGTTAGGCCCGGGTGGTTCCCTGTGCTCTGTGATAGTAAATTCACTAATCCTTTCTGTGGTGATGGATGCTGCATGCCTGGTTTTCAAAGATGAATGAAAGAAGTATGTGAACAGCAGCATAGCATCCAGCTACAAGGAATGGGCTTAGGCCCATGGGAATCAGAATGAGAGTTCAAGTTTTGGCATCGTGTCAAAAATGCAGTAGGATCTTTCAACATAACCGTTGCCTTCAGGAGCTTGACTTTCATCTTGCCTGAAAGATTACATCCCTGCCAGAAAAAAAAAAAATCCCTCAGCATCCATAGGGGCATTAAGTCAGTATCATCCCTAAATGAAACTGCTCCCAGCTGCTTTAATGACTGGTAAGATGCCTTACTCTCCCATGTCTCTAGATGCAGCTGTGCAGTTGCAAACACCTTGAGACAGAAGGATCTCAGCTCTGTGCCATAGGTACTAACAGTAATAGCAGCACAGGGAGACAGGGAACGGAGGAATCAAAGTGCAGAATACGGTCTTGGATCGTCAGCTTGTACTGTGAACTTTGCCAGGATGTTGAGAAATTGCTCATCACTAACTTCTTTGCGTTGTTACTAAGTGCAAAGCAGAACAGAACAGCAAATGTTGGACACCGGCTACTTTACTGGTGTGGGAGGGTCCTCATCAGTCAGAAACTGAGAGCTTCTAGGTGCAGACAAAAACCTTGCCACAGAAGTTCTGAGAACTTTCTTGTTAGATGACTCTTATCTACTTTCCTCACTTCGGCTACTCTGCTTGTCTTGTGGTGCAGTTATTTGGGGTAGCCATGTAGGCATGGAAACTCACCTTGGTTGAGAGCCAGTGATGGAGCATAAACCACTATTCCTGTGTAAAGGATCTGAAGGAGAAAAAGTTTATGAAACAAAAGTGTATGTGAATCATCAGTGATAACGCTTCAATTAGAAAGGGGCTTAGAGCAGAATACCAGACCTAGAGGCTTTTTTAGATCAATTTTGTATTACTTTCTGTTTCTGTCTTTACAAGATGAAAATGTTTGTTTTAATTCCTTTCACATGGAAGGACTATTATCCACCTTGATATTTCTTATTTCTTTCATTGCTAAGATGAGTAGATGTCCAAACTATCCTCATCAAATACGAAGAGGAGGACTCGGTAAAACACAGTGATGGGGGAGTAGCTTGTATTGGATTTTGGAAATAAAACTTCACTTGTTCAGTTGCTTGCAAAGTAGCTGATGTGATGCCCTCCGTGCCTTCATGTATATGTTCTGACAGACTGAGAGTGAAACAATCTGAAAGCAAATGAGCGTTTGTATCTATTGCTAAAGGTCCTAGAATTAATAAAAATGGGTTGGAAGTAAAAAGAAATGTCACCCAATGTCCCAAAGGTTTTCATCAAATACATTATTAATATTTTGAGAAACCTAGTGAACGTTTACATCCAAGGGCAAAAAAGCTATGTGCTGTCTACAGTGGTGTTTTGGGTAGCTCCACAAGTGTTTTTTGGGGGGTAAGTAAAGCTAGTCTCTGCTCAGCCTCTCTGCCCAACAGCCAGGAAGGTTATGATTTATTTTATCTTTACGTGCAGGGGTGTGGACAGTGCTGTACGGTAGTGCAGAGCAGTCTATAAATGTGGGAGTCTGTACACGCTAAGCAGTGATTTCTTCCCTGTGGTCAGTAGACCCGTTGCTGGGATCAGCCCTTTTGGGACTGGGGCTTGGATGACCCTACTCCTCCAGCTGCCTGGGAGCAGCTGGGCAGGCACTGCCAACCCATCTGCTGCTCCCTTGTCCTGGAGAGAAGGCTGGGAGGAAACCCCAGCTGCCCCCTCAAAGGGTTGCCACTGGGTCCATCACAGGGCTGGAGCCATCTGGGCATCCCCCAGGAGGCGCCGCGTGCAGCAGGCTTTCAATGGGATAGCCTCATCCCGGGACTGTAAATGGGTAACGGTTGCACTAAGTGTGCCCAATATTGCTCATCTAGTTTCTCAAGGAAGACATAATTGACTCTCTTGGAAAGAGAGGGATTTCAAGGAAACAGTGGGACTGAGAACTTGAGAAGATGTGAGAGTTTAGCAGAACATCTGAGTGTTGAAGGCAAACAGAATGATGTTTTTAATCATAAGCAGGAAGAAGAAAGTGGAAAAGCACCTATCCTTTCTTTTTAACATTCACAGTCCAACTGTACAAAAGAAGGAAAACTCATTAAAGCATCTCATTAAAAAAAAAAAGTGCAGTCTGACACGAGTACTTCAAAATAAGTATGGTAGCTGAAACTATCACAAACCAAGAGGCAATATCTTCTTACCGTCTGCAGGATGTAGATCAGTGTTGCAGCAAGACGGACGATCTTGTTAAATCTTAACTCCAAATACTAGGAAAGAGGAGTTTCAGTAAATTGCACATGTAGCATCTGAGACACAGCTATTAACCTTCTGTTCTCCCTGAGTAACAGCTTGCTGTGCAAGTAAAACTACTGGCAACCGACTCTACTGCTGTGAGTAATGAACAGGAGAGCATAATTGCTATCACAGAGATAATTACACTTCAGAAATCTCTTCCTCCACAAAATGTAGTTGAAATTATATGCTGGGTTACACTATTCACTATGTTTGTACTGAAAAAGCCCAGGAGCTACAAAGAAAAAGAAACTTCAAACTTCACATGGAAGTATATTCCAGCTGTCGGAAGAGGAAACTCAAGGTCATCTCTACTTGAAACAAGACAAAAATAGTGGTGAGCAGATGAAGAAGCAACAATGTAGAGGCCTTTGCCGCCCCCAAGCTAAGCTGGCTTTGTCATTTGCTTTGTCTTAATCTGCCTGTGATCTACAAGTCGGATTCTTCGAGGTTCCCGGTGAATGTAGTGAGGTGTTCCTTATTATTGTGCGACTTAAACGTGAGCTCTGGCCCCAAAAGCCCAAATTTTAAACCAGAGTCACCACCTAACATCTCTATGTAGAGCTGACTGAAAAACGAAGTCTGCGTTGCTAAAGATGTGGCAGCCCTGTGTGGGCTGGGTCTTTGTGGGCCATGACCCTGTGCGTTCCCCATCAGACACTGGGCACAGGCTGCACGGGCCTTTACATGTCTCTAGGCATAATATTTTAAAAGCAGCCTGCTTCTCACTAATTTTGTTAATGATAATCTCTGCTGTCTCTTGTATAAGAAGCCTCACAGTTTGCTGTACAAACGAATAGCATATTTATGTAACTCAACTTGTTTCCAAAATTAATCCAGGAATGCAGTAGCCATCTTTCCAGTATGCTTCAAGGGACTGTGACTACCGTGACACCTCCTGTGGTTCAGATACGAAAAGTAATTCTTTCTCAGATCTTGCATCAAAACCAGCTAGACCATGCAGTCAGTCCTGGCAGTGGGAATAGATGCTCACTTTTATTTTTTCCTGCCCGTCACTGAAATATTCCCAAATACGCCGGCAGAACTATTTGGCAGGACAGAAGTTTCTCAGAAAGGTTGGGGCATAGAGAACATGGGCAGCCTTCCCGTTACCAAGAAGCTCCTTCTGAACTAACGTGGCTTTGCTCATTCAGTCCTTGCTCAGCCAAAACTCCCCACAAACATGCGCAGCAAAATCTGCAGCAATTTATTAAAGGGGCTGGAGGGGTTCCCCAGATACACAAAAGCGTTTTAAAATTTAACTTCTGCCTTCAAGTTACACAGTAACTAACTCGTTTGTATAATGCAACCAATTTTTTAGCATAATTCCTGTATCAATACATTTGTTCCACAAATTATTGCAGAAAGTCTTCGGTCATGATTATCCTCTAGAAATACCTATACTCCTCATACTGTCTTTTATAGTGGAATAAAAGCCTTTAAATATATACATGTATATATTTACTTACCTCGTAAGTGCTTGTAATGCCAGATTGGTAAAATACAGGTAGAAAAAGCTCGGCAGTAAAAATGATGACAATGGTATATGAAAGAAAGAAAAGGACGAAGGATGCCCCGTAGCGATACACTTCGGAGGGCGTCCCCAGCACTGTTACTGCTGACATGAAACTGGACGTGAGAGAGAAAGCGATTGGTCCATATGACATCTGCTTACCGCCCACCAGAAATTCCTTGGAGGTTTTCTTTTTTCTCCCTTTAATTGCAAAAAAGACTCCAATGCTAGCACATACTAAAAATAGTAGAGCAAAAACAACGTAGTCCCAAGCCACAAATTTGTTAATTTCTGGAGCTATAAAGTTCGACATAGCGCCAGCTGGGCAATTCGCTGATAGAGGGTTCTGATATGCTGTAGCTGCTGCTCGGAGCAGATCTACTCTTAGCAGCAAAGGTGTAGCTTATCTACAGCTTATCACCAACAAATAATAAACAGACTATTCAGCTATGGACTTTTTTTTCCTGGTCACTTCTGATGAGGGGAAAAAAAAAAAAAGGCTTGGGATGAGTTCGGAAGGTGCTGCGTGCACTTAGAGCCTAGTGCTACTGAAGTTTCTGGCAGGCTGGGCCGGGGGACGTAGCTGTGAAACCTGTGCTACACCCCCTTTTTATCTGCGAGGTTTTAATTTACGGTTAAATATTAGCCTGACAGATTGACTTGATCTGACTCTTTTCTGACCTCTCAGCATTTTTAAATAATAAAATGAGAGCAATAAAAAAATAAATAAAGGAGAGGGAAATGAAGGAAAGCTCGTTGTACAGACCTATGACCCTACTGGTGAGCTTGTTTTCGAAGCAGCAGTTCCTTCATATGGTTAAAAACTAAACTTGAGCATCAGCGATAGGGTTCGCACCTGTCCTCTGGCATTTAAAGTGTGCTCCTTGATAGACGCTCTGCCCTAGAGAACCGGAGGCTTTAATGACGCAAAGCAACTCTAATGCTTCCCTCAGCCCCATAGCCCGCTCACTGGGTAACTGATGTGTTTGGCTACCCCAGCAGTGTCAGAACCAAACTGTGCTGAAAAGACAGCGCAGACAGAAAGGGGCCGTGCTGTGTTTGAGGATGACTTTCATTTACCACCTGAGTTTCCCTGTCGGCTACGAGCAGCAGTTTTACTTATAGCTTCTACGGGTTTGTGTGAGAGGTGCTGATTTCATTTTTCCGTGGGCAGCTTGGTCAGACCTGCAGGGCCAAAGAGAAGCAGCTTAGACAATAGCAACACTTCTTAACTACATCTTTGCCATAATTTCTGGAATTCGGTTAATTAGGTTTTCCTAGTGGTTTTTTGTTTGTTTCGGTGGGTAAATACTCATTCAACCGCAGCCTACAGCATGGCAATGCGTTTTTCCAAAGCGGACAAGGACTTGTCATTCCAAAGGATGGACTTCTTGTAGAAAGAGGCAGTGTGTGCAGTCATAGCCCTGGGGTGAGGGTGCAGGGTCAATTGTAGAGATGCTCACAAGAGATGCGGGAGCCTGGGGTAGCCTTTAATGGCCAAAGTCCTTCTTTTCGGCCTTGCCTTGGCTGGGATGGATGCACACCACCACACCTACTTAAGTTATCCATAAACTGAGGTAGTCTTGCTGTGTTGGTTGTACCCAGTGAGTTAGTTGCATCCAGAGCCGATGTTTTGCCTGATCCTGTCCACCTGTTCAGGAGAAGTACGCGCACAGCCACCCTCAGCTCCTGGTGCAGAGTCAAAGAAAATCCGGCCTGTGGCTGGATCTGACTTCCACCTCTGTCCCGGTGTTCTGCAGAGTGTGGACAGTTTTTGCAGTTGATTCCAGCAAGATTGAGTATAAAAGGGGGATGCTCAAGCCTGTTGCTGCTGCAGAGTGTGAATTTTAAAAGACCGTGCAAAGATATTTCTCAAAAGGCAACGCTTCATCTATAGCTGAAAAACCTTTAGTCCCCAGAAGTTTTTAAAAAGCGAAGTATACATTTGTGAGGTCTAATCCAGGCCATTGAGAAAGCTGGGCTGTTAATTAAAGCCATGTTTGTTGCCACAGCAATTGTTTGTGTGCTGGAACCTGCAGTTAGCGCGATGGAGGGACCAGATGAGAGAGCAATAAACCAGCTTGCATTCAATCAAAGCGAGCCGTTATAGGCAGTGCTCTGTAAACTCATCTGACCGCCTTACAGTAATTTGTTTATCTAAGTGTACCCCCATCACTGGTTAATATTTCGCTTTTGTACAGAACATGTCTTAAGGTGTGTCCACTTTCAAAAAAGCATTAACTTTCACTTACCAGGCTTTCTTCTGCCTTTTTTTTCTTCTTCCTCTCCGTATAACAGCAAGAGCATGGACGTTTGCTGTAGGTTTGAGATTTTAATTCATACCTACAGAGTCTGATTAACAAACGTCTTTAGTAACGGTAAAAACCATGCCATTACAACAGCAAGATTCTGGGGTCAAACATCAACCCAGGCTGGCAGGAGGCTGATTTAATGGGGTATGGATGCAGGCATGTAGGGCTAAGTGAGCAGAGCGTCTGCGTGCCTCTTCCCGTGAACCACGGCTCAGTGCGAGCTCAGCGATGACGACGATGCGTGAATTCACAAAAAGATGTAAAGAAATGAACTTGTGGGTATCTCCTCCTGAAAGTGGGCCACTAAACTGTAGTGAGGCAGCATTGGTCTAAAATTGAAAAGGGTGAAAAACTGTGGTTTGTAAGGTCTGGGATTGAAAATAATAATAAAAAAAGCAGCGGTCTGGGTCAGGAGATTGCTGTGCCAGTCACATTACAAGAGCAACTGTAAGTGGAAGATCACTGTAACATCTATTCTAGGAAAAGAAGTGTATTATAATACATTATTACTGGCTTGAGCACATTATTAAAACGGTCTGTTTGCCATCAGAAAGTACTGCTAATTAGCAGTTGGGCCGACCGTGCTGTCACCCAATGACAAATAAAGCTGCCTGTTGGCTAAGATGGGCTCGGCACACAGGAGTTTGGGTTTGATTCCAGGAAGCTTTTCCAGATAGTAATATTCCTGTTAGCATACAAGTAGGCCTACAGAGATCTCGTTTGTTTGTTTGTTTTAATGGTCTGTCGAGAAGAAAAGTATTTTGGAGGGGTAGTGTTTTGCACAGAAAGTAGGCAGAAGTCAATGGACAATAAACTGGAAATCAAGTTAGAAATGTCAGTTGTGTGTTTAGGATGCTATAGCCCTCTGATACATTTTCAGCAAATCTTCATGGTATTGTTCAGAAAAGACTACACTACACTTTAAGTAAAAGAGAGCTTAAAAATGCACTTTCTAAAGGAGAAATATCACTTTAAAATAGTACCAAAGCACTTGTTATTCTCTTGATCATATCCTTAGCTGGGAATAATTGAAATTGCATTTCCTGGGAAAATATGATAGTTTTATATTTTTCCTGTGGAAACCCCTGTGAAATGGAAGTTTCATTTAGCCAGGACAGCCCAAGGAAGCAGCTTGACATCTTGAAGTTTCCATATAACTCTTCCACTATAGACTGAATCCAACTCAAGCATTTGAATTTTCCTCTCGAGGCTGGATGGGCATCCAGGGCTGAATTACACGTGCCATGAGCGTGAAGATCCTGGTTCGGCAGTGTGATTCTCACGGCTGTCAAAACCTGCTGCTGCACAGGGTAATGGAGTGAGGCCACGAGCGCATGAAGCAGTTGTGGGTTCGGGGCGACCACCGCCTTTGTAGCCAATTCTGTCTTGGCTTTTTTTTTGTGAGCAGAGGTATGAGGACAGTTAGACTGATAATATCTAAGCATCTGTTAGATTCTTGTCTGGATTGACAATATTTAAGCACTTGTTGGATTCTTTCATCATATTAAATTAATTTAGCCACAATTATTTATTCACAATTATTTAAGTTAAAAGCTTTGCTTTAGAGATTCCGTTAAAGTGTGAGGAAAATGCTCCTGCTATCAATTCCATGACTGCAGTGTCTCATGATAGCTCGTATTTGGATAGTTATAATAATTATGGGATTTCCTTATTTTCTGGCAAATTAACCTTCAGAGCTTGAATTTGCTAAGTCCTTTTGCTTTCTATCCATATTAGCCTATGAGGCCAGTTAGATATTAACATAAAAAGAACATGTTTGAACTGAGACGTCTGCCAAGGTTTGGTGCCCACATGCCACCCACGTGGGGCGGCGTCATATTGCATAACCACTGACAACATGCGTTGGGTGTAAACCACTCGCTTCAAGGCCGTATTTGACAATACTCAATGACTAACTAGCATTTCAAAAGTGACTAGCACTTAAACTTTCTCACTGTGAGGTATTTGTCGGTAGATTTTCAGATAGCCGGGGGCGATTACTTGCAACAAATGCTTTTTATGCACTTGAGTGCTGCTTGCTAATGAAGTCTACTGATGGCAGGACTTGAAGGCTTTTGCGAAGAGAAGAGATGTCCAGAGGAGAAAATGTATAATATATGAAATCATTGGAAATGTGTAAGGTGAAGAATTTCTGAAGAGTTATGATTTACCATTATATTTTAAGTTGTTAGCATCCTTTACCTGAAGTTGTGGTGTTTCACCGGTGATAGCATATGAAAGGAGAATATTTTCCATCAGGTATTTGGAATTGTATCCTGTCTCAGGCTCTGTGCATTGCCTGCTTTTGTTCATTTCAGTGAGATCCTTTAAGTACTTTTGTTACCTATTTTGACATCTTTTGGGGGGTAGGATAAATAATTGGTTGTATTTGTCTTACTTGTTCAATAAATGTCATCATGTAGGACTGACTTTTCAGACTTTCTGTAGTGGACTTTCTGCTTCCATTAACCCAAGTTCTAGCTGTAACCCCTTTTCAGTCTGAAAAGGGAGACAATGGCTTCATTGTAAATAGATTTTTAGTGTTTTGGTAATATTTGAAATCTTATTAATGCTTACATCGATTCTTCAAAATTTTAAGTCATATTTCGGTTTGCAAGAGCTTTTTCTAGTAAATAATTCCAGGTTGTGGAGTGCATTGTGTGGGAAGAGGCAGCTTTGCTTAGTAGAATTGCATATACGCAACTATATTTGGGGTTTATACTGGGTAAAACAAACTCCTCAATCAAAACTTTGCATGACATTCTTATGCATCAGTCTGAAATATCCCTCTAGATCACAGCTCCTAAACTAACTCATGCTCGTTTGTAACTAGTAGGATATATCAAGTATTGGTCTTGATACGCGTTCATGTCTTGAGGGTCTGATTTTGGGCAGAGGGTTCTTGTCATAAAAAGCAGCCCGTTGCATTTCAAAAGACGCTAAGAATTTTAAGATCAACCTAACTCTTTGGTAAAGTAGAGTCTGCTTTTCAACAAAGGGTAGAAAAGTAACCACTTTTTTTTTTTTAAAAAAAAAAAAGGAAAAAAATGTGATAGTCTTTCTGCAAGACAGCATCTGCAAAAATGGTGAGCTCTAACCATGGACAGAGGACCAAACAGTTTACTGCAAAACCTGTAGAATATAAGTTTTCAGTCCCAAACACCTTCCTGGTTTTGCCCAATGACTTCTCTTTAAAAATATCCCTTTGTGTTCTGTGGAAACATCCCTGTTAAAGTGGTTGGTTAGTCAGCCTTCACAAGCATAAAGAAATGCTCTGTGTGAACAGTTTCCGTGACGCTTTCCTCTTGAGGCTGAGAAAGTTTTTTTTATTCTTCTTGCCTCTTGGATCCTAGCCTTCTTTTTTAACAATAAATATATGAATGCATACTGGAAATCCCAAGCAGGGTTCATAAGATTCTTTAAGGAAGTACCTATAACATATTCAGTAGTTCAGTTAACGATGAGTAGGTGACAGGATGGGTTTTGGCAACTGCCCATTCAGGACTCAGTACTCCCAGTGATTTTGGGCAACATCATTAGATGTGGTGAAAGAAGAGGGCGGGTAATGGTGAAAATGGTCCCATGTGTGCTGACTGAGAAACAGAAGGACAAGAAGAGCCCACAGAAAAACCAAACGCAAAGTATGTTGTAAACGGTGCACACAGGTAGATGCATAAAGCACTAAATGCCAGGAGATGCTCTTGGATGGTCAGGTGGTCTATTTGAGACACCTGACGGGGCTTGAATTAATGGGACCCTCATCTGATTGAGGAAGTAGATATGTGGCACAGAGCTGGCCAGATGGTGCCCTTTTTGACCAGCCCTTCCTCCTTACTTGCTACCATTAGGTAGCCACAATGATACTTGAACAGATATCTAGGACCAAACACAAACAACAGAATTAATCCAAGATAAGGGTGTGATGAAGTGGCTTTCTCTTTGTCATAGAAAATTTGCTTTTGCAAGAAATAACATAATTTTATTCCTTAAGTCCATAAAATGAAGGCAAACAAGTGCATCCTGAAATTCTGCTCTCCCTCCCTCCCTTATGATAGAGAAATTCAGGGTCTTGGAGATAAATTCTTTTTCTTTTATGATAATCCTCACGGAGCACTGGAGAGTTATAGTCTTGAGATACCAACTTCTCCCTGAGCAGGAAAAGTTACAGCGTGCTGACACACAGTAAGTGTTAAAGAGGGTGACCTGCTGCAACCGGCCGCTTACCCTGCGTGTGTGGTATGGGAAGAAAAAAACCCAAACCTTGCCTCTAATAGTACTTACGGAACCCGATCAGGTAATGTGGCTAACTCAATAGGGAGACAGTGCGTATTTAAGAATTCCTTCCTCTGTGGTGCCAATTATCTGTTGTCTATTTATTATTGATAAAAGAAAAGTTGGAAATGTTACGCATGAAAGCTCAAAAATGCAGCCAAGCATGTGAAAACACAGAGAGGTTTTTAAGATTCATGCATATATAACATACTGAATCTGACAGACAGATTTTACCTATTTTGTATCTTTTTATCTTGAATGAAGAACAGTGCACTTCATAATCAAGTCAAATAGCATCCAGACAGCACCTTCTAGTACACAAGCTGGCGCACATGCCCAGGCTGCTACTACAAAAATTTGAGTATACTTCTGTTCTTGTGAACCTTCCGGTGTGATTTTTCTTTGTGACAGCTCCAAAATTTCTGGTTTTCACATGCGAATACTGGCAGCTAGTCTTGCCTTTCATACTGCTCTGAAAGTGAAAAATTATTTTTTCTGGATGGGAGATGTTTCCCACTGGAGTAAGCGCTGGTTTCAGATGACACAAGTCATACCTCTCTGAGGCAGCCAAGCATCGTGTAGTCTGATGCTCGGTCATCAGACCATGAATATTCTCGCTAGCTTCAGCTGAGTTGGTCTGTTGAATACTTTTGTCATGAGTAACAGGTCCAAATCCTGACCCTTGATCACAGACTGATCGTTAGTACTGACAAGAGGTTGAGTTTTCCATTCCTAAGTGGCCTAAAAATATTGTAGTTTCTGCACTCTGGTGCTTGAGTTAAGTGCTCGAGTCTGGGATTTGTCAATTATTGTAATCATGAGAGTCGTTGGGGAAGATAGTATCCACTCAGGCTTAACATGGGACATTGACTTGCTGGTGCTGCTCCAAATGCCTAGGTCTATACATACATCTAACTCAGCTTTCAAAATTAAGTTGTTCTTGTGGCTGTAGAGTTTGAGTAGTATTCATAAAGAGTGACAGCCTCTCTTAATAGGGTTATAAAAATACATATTGCGTATTTTTCTCTAAATACGCCTTTCCTCGCGCTTGGATCAGGACGTTCCTCTATTTGGTATATACTGTTTTCACCAAAAAGCGTGACAGGGTGGCTGTCAGGTAAATGACTGTTCACTGCTGAAACGTTTGAGAAACACTTCTTCCTCCTGCTAATGCGGAGAATGAAATCAAGTCTGTGAATGAACTGCTTGTTTTGCTAGATGGTAGGCAAGTGTTTCACTGCACCCTGGCTGACTTATTTTTCAGCTTGCCCCTCAATATATTTCAATAGAGAACCGTCAGAAAGTCATTGCAGGATTTAAGTCAGGCATTAAAGCAGGTGGCTGAAAAGGAAACGGTAACTCGTTTGTTGAGAAACAGCAAACTTCTGGAGCGCAAAATGCATTCAAAATCCAAGGTGTGTCACTAAGAAGTCGCTGTTAAACTTACAGGTTACTATCTTTCCTTTATGGTGGACTTTGTCTTTTCTTAAGAGGCTCCTCTTTAATGATTACTTTTTCCTCAGAAAGACACGCTTATTTATCTATACAAAGATCATTACAACCCAGTGATTTGGGGAACTGGAGGTATTGCTTATAGTTTCAAAATAGCTTATTCCTCCGGGACACCAAGTCCTCCCCACAGGACCGCTCTTCCCTGGCGGCGCCGGGTCGCGTCAGGCTTCCAGCCGGGGGTGCCCGCCGGCACAGCCGAGTCTCAGCGCTCCCCCCACGTCTCCCCCTGCGTGCTCGGGTGCTTTCGGGTGCACGGGGCCAGAGACGTGGAAAGCCGGTTGCATGCTCGCTGAGCAGGGTCACTCGGGCTGCACAGGGGCTGCTCTTGTTGCATACCTGCTTACAGAGAAAAACGCAGAGCTGGCACCGAGGATAGGATCCTATTCTTCAAGGGCAGTGAGCTGGCGAGCTGTATTAAAATCAGCTTTAATCTGGAACATTGGATTTCAAATAATTGGGGTATTCTCAAAAAAAAACAAAACAGCTGAGGTTGACTTTCAGTGCAAAATGCACTCCGTGAGCTGTGGTGTCTGTACAGGCAGTGCTGGGTTGCACTTAGGAAAACTTAGGAAAACTGTTTTCCTTTTGGGGAAAAAAAAGATGAAGTCTCAGCTGTGCCTTTCAGCCCTTCCCAAATCTGCCCAGTTGCCCAGTTTCCTTTTTTTTTTTTTTTTTTTTTTTTTTTTGGTCGAGGGAGAAATAGTGGATAGGAAAGTAGCTTGCTGTTTATCTACACAGGGTAGTGATTTGTTTTCCAGTAATGACACAGATATGGTGCAGGAGGATGTTTTTCTCCCAGTATGGGTCAAAATAAGTTATGAGGTATTGCAGCCAAGCCCGTGGGCCAAGGAGCCCCCGCAGTAGCTCCTGTAGCAGGTACGAGCTGGATGGAGGCGCTGACCCGATTGCAAAACCGAAGTCAGGAAGGCCGCGGTGCTCCTGGTGACTGGACGGTGCTGTCACCGAGGAGATAAGGCTGTCCTTCAGATCATCGGCCTTCCACCTAGACACTGTGGCAAATACTTCTTAAAAGGTGGGACTAGGGGACATCCCATACGTGTTGGAGCGCTCCCCAGTTACCACGTTGGGATGTTTTATCTGTGGTGAGTCCTGTGATTGTTCTGTTGTGGTCAGGAAGTGCTGAGAGTCCTGAGGTTTCAGAGCAAGATTCCAAAATCGGTCTTAGAGAATTTGTTGTTGTTGTTTTTTCCAGTTTTGCCAACAAAAGTGTGTGAGAGAGAGAGGGAGAGCACAAGAGGGTGAGCAAGGCAGAGAGAAGGGGGCCAAAGGAAGGCACAGCTGGGGAAATGGATACTGCATTGGCTGTTTCAGATTCTTGCGGGGCTTGGCAAGGAAGAGCAGAGTATTAATTAAATAAGAAAAGTTATTTCATTTGATTACGGAAGTAGCTTTGCAAATGGAGACTGTTAACAGGCTTTTTGTTACATTAATCGTACAAGGTTTACTACCTGTTAGCGGAGGATGTATGGACTGACAGCAGGATGAGCCAACTGAGCCCAGAGCATCTCATCAAAAGGCAGCAGACAAAGACTGAACAAAATTGCAGTGCTGTGCCCTAGCTTGTTTTCAAATGAGGATAACGTGCAGCAAAAGTAAAACACCATGTAAGCTGAGTTACCTATCTGGTCAAAAAGCACTTAAGGAAGTATGTCGCCACTGGGAAGGAAGCCGAGAGCTGAGATCTTGCTGCAGGTGATTTAAGGATAAGGAAGCACAAAGTGCACTTGAAAGGGGTAAAAAAGCAGTGTGTGCTTCACTATTTCTGTGCTGTTAAAAGCCTCAGAAACCAAGGTAATCTCAACATTGCTCTTCCATTGTTCATCAGCAGTAAGATTACTGCTTCCGCTCTGCAAAAAGCACTTAGAAACAGTTTCACAGCAAACTCAGGAATATAAAAATGATGTTCCTTTGAGGATCACCATTAATGAAATCCTGTGGTGTGTGTGGACTGCTTTAATGAGTGTCCCCACTTAGCATAAAGCTGAGGATCACAACCCGCCTTCACGTACCCCTGCATTATCATGCTAAAGGAGAAGGGAAAATTCAGGCGGTTCCTGAGGAACGAAGTGGTTTAACACCGAATAGAGCTGGCATCTTTCGTTGAATTACAGGCTTCATGTACTCCAATGAAATTGTGCTGTGCGAAGTACATTTTCCCTGCATATTTCATAGAAAACCCAAATCAAATGAAGGGATTTTTCAGCAGGACCTGGAGATCAACCATTGATCTTTTACATGTTTTTATTTACTTACTTTTTGTATTGCTTTCACTTTTCTTTCTGAACGTACTTCTAAGGGATCTCTTCATCATATTCTGCCTGTATAATTTCACTCTCCTTATGTACTCGCATCCTTTTCTTGATATAGGTTGCTAACTGAGCAACAATACCACATTACAAAAAGGTGTTGTGTACTGTTCTGCAAAAAGAAGAGCTTCTTGTGGTCTGCAGAAATACTCTGATATTCTGTGTCATCATTGTAATCCCCAAATTATTAGCCCTTCTTTATTTTTTTCCTAACCTTAAATAAAGGGCTAGTCATGGTTACAAATAGTCCAGCAAAAAATGATTTAAAAGAAACCAAGTTTGCGGGCACCTAGACAATGTATTTCTCTTGAAAGGCCCAGGTGGAGAGCTGGCCTGGTCTGGTCTTGCCTCTAACACGTGTGGGGTGAGGAGGAGCAGAGTCATGCCACTTCTCTGTAGGTCTGTGCCCAGTGGACCTTCTCTTTTGTCTAGCATCCGAGCCCCTAGCCAGCAGGTAGCAGCCGCGTTCATGTGCCCCGCCACGTTAGCCTGTGTTGGTGAGAGCTGAGCGTGTGCTCTGTTCCTCACGTCGAGCTGCACGTGTGGTGTGCTGCCGCAGTCACCGCTTTGAAATCAGGAAGAGGGACATCACAGCAGCATGAAGAGCTGTAAGAGAGCCTCTGCAGCTTGCTTATGTGAACAATTACTCCTCCAGCTGCTTGTTCTATCCGATAAATCGCTCCGCTCCTGATGTGCTATTGACTGCAGGACAGCAGGGATGCTTATTTTAACTCGTTTGGGGAAATGAGAGATGTGACTTAGGGGTGGCTTAAAGAAATGCGTGCCCTGCTTTTTTGGGGGTGGAGGGTGCAGATGAGAAGCATTTGTGGGGTACCAGGGCCGTGCCCGTGGCAGTAGCAGGGGTGCAACTGGGGCTCTGCAAATCCCCCCCCGTGGGTGGGAGATGAGGGCTGGGATCCCTCTCTGCATGAAAAATCCCCTTGTGAAGACAATTACAGCAAAAATTAGGGCTCCGTTCTGAATTAGCTGAGCTCCCAGAGCTGCTAACTTCCCTCCTGGCTGCCTGCTAGAGCTGTTCTCTCACAAGTAATGGAAAAAGAAGAGATCGTGTTACTGTTAGGCGGCTTCTTGAATCACAGAGGTTTCGCATCATCATTTATTGGCAATGAGTTTCTCGTGTGCTGGCGAATGTCCCAAGTATCGTGTTGCATGTGACCATATCTTCTTATAAACAAATGTAAACCTCACAGTTACCTGGTTCCCCCCCTTCTGTTTTGTTCCTTTGTGTGAGGGGGTGTGTGTACATATGTAAATGTGAATGTTTGTGAATTAGAGGGGCCGTTAAGATTTGGTGTGTTTCTTCTTCCACTGATAGTGTTGGCTTGGGAACTTCTCTTGTTGTTGCATTTTGTGGGTTTGGGTTTTTTTTTGTTTGTTTGTTTGTTTATTTTTCTTGGTTTGGTTTTCTTTGTGTGGTTTTTATACACCACAATTCTTTGGGGCAGTTCTTAGTGTAAACTGTAGGGATGGAACAATATTCTCATTCAGGCTGGGTCATTTTGTCGTCCAAAATCATGCTGAACAGTTTGGGAAATCTAACCCCCTGAAGTTAAGCTGGGAAAATAAAAATCTAATGCTAGCATGTGGTCCAGGACCAGTACTAAGTTAGGCATTGAAATTTCAGGACATTGGAAGTAAAGTTAGGTTCACTGATAGATTCTGGATCCAAATGTTGGCTACGTATGAAGACCTACAGTGGAGAAGTTGAGGTTTAAGTGCAGAATATTCTGTCCAGGAAAGATGAGGTTTTATTCCTCAGACGAGACATGGTGGACTTGAAACACATCTTTCAAGAAGAAAAATGTTTCCTTTATCTTATTTTATTTAAGTGGAAACAAGACGTCTCTCCCTGGTGCCTCTTGGCTCTATGGTGCCTTGATAGACAAACAGCTGGAAAATGAGAGGTGGAATAAATCTTCTGCAGGCTTGAGAATGGATCAGTTACTTTGCTCCTACTTTATAATTCTTTTGAATTTGTAACAGGCTAACCAAAAAAATCAGGCTAAGTTGCTTGCTGTCAGGAGTCAGAGAACTTTGCGCCACAAGAATCTTGGACGTGGGATTGTTTTGGACATGAATTGTTTTTCAGCCTTCTGTTTGTCTGGTTGGCTTTCTAAATTTGCAACTGCCCTTGTTGCTGCTCCCTCCTGGATGTAGTTCCCCCGGCGTATAGTAGCAGTATGCAGAAATTTGGATAATCTGTTTACTACGACTGTTTGGGTTTTTCCCCGCTTGGTTCAAAGTCTGGTTGTTTTGGTGGGGATTTGTTTTGGGGTTTTTGTATGTTTTTTGTTTTATTTTTGGTGTTGTTTTGCACAGTAACATCTGTGAAACAGCAGCTCTCTATTGCTTTTCATTTGGAGGAATGAAGGAAAGAGCAAAACAGAGACAGCTGTTTTTCTGGTTTTGTTTTTCAAATAGCGTTTGAGTGTGGGTGAAGACTTGGAAACAGGACTTCCGATCCGATGCTCGCTCCTGCTGACTGGCTGCACAGCTCTGGGTTGGTAATTCAGTCTTTCACGTCCCTTTTCCGTAGGGAGGGCAGGAAAGAAAAAAAAAAAAAGACCAGATGTGGAAATGGAGATATAGGAAAAGGCACAACCAATCAGCCTTTTAACAGGTAGCCAAAGGTTGTTGCTCACTCAAGCGGTGCTGCACGGGGAAACACTTTCAGATGTGTCCAGATCCCACTCATAACACAAAAATGCCCGTGTTTCTCTGTCCCTACTCCTTTTCTCAGCTGCATCCGTAGCTTTCGGCACGCATTTGGAGTTAGGACCTGAATATTCTTTACAGGCTGTGTAGCTTTGATTTAAAACTGTGGAACAAGCTGTAGGACACTTGGTTCTCAAAATATTGTCTAATCTAGTATTACGGTTATGCTAATGCCGATGAATCCTCATGGAAGTGCTGTTGCTCTCGACTCCCACTGCATGCGTTCAGCCTTTCTGAAATCATTTTGCAGAGTGTATGGCTCATTTTCACTTTTCTCCAGAAGGTGAGCTTGGTGCCTGGGTACCGATCTGCAACACAGAAACAGCTGATAACTGACATGGCTGGGGGAGAAAATGAGAAAGGAATCATCTGGAAATGATAATACAGGAATTAGAATTTAGCTGCATTGAAATCTTGGACTGATACTAGTTTAAAACAAGTGGCTGAGTCAGTCTTTGCCCACTGGGGCCATGACTGAAATTTATAAAACGGGGTTTCTTCTGCTTTTACATGATGCAGCAGAAATTAAGGCAGTGTGGTCAAGCATCTTGCTTACATTTGAGTAGTAGCAAGAGTCACAGGAAGACTTGAACTTCACTTTCATGTTTATATCATAACTTTTTTCTCTAAGAGTTGGGTAATTTAGAAGAAAGGGCTTAAGGACTGTATATAATATCTTGAGTATGCTTGGGGTGAAACATAAATGTGTGAGTGGGTACATCTCAAAAATAACACAGCAGGAAAAGACACAGTGCTACTGAGCAGCAGCTTTGAAAGGCAAGGCACGCTTCGTGTGTCGAGATGAATTTCTAATGTAAGAGCATGGTTTGATTGATGTTAGCAGTGATTTGTTGGCATGAGAAAAGTCTGTCTGAACAGTCCTGATGTAATGAATGAGTCTTGGCATACACAAATGCATGTTTAGGTTTCCTTCGTCGTTTGTGCTTAATTTACGTGAATGTAAATGTAACAGAAAAAGGGAAATTAGATGTCTAACCGTTGGAAAATGAACTACAAATGCTTAACCTTTTGCAACTCAAAATGTTTTTTGCCATGGTCACCTTTCTCCTGAATGCTGTTTGATTTTAACTTTGTTTTACCTAAAGATTGTACCGAAAGTACAGTTAAACCCTTGAGAAAAATACATGTATTTACTCGTCATCTTGAACACTTGGGGGCTAGTGACAGTAGCTTCTCAGTGCAAGAGCAAAGTGCATAACGAGTCTCAGAGACGCTGGAAGGGGCTGCTCTGTGTGTGGGGCATGGATGCTAGGTGAAGTTTGTCCATGTTTATCTGGTACTTGTTGGCATAATGTACTGTGTTGGTATACCAAACACAGCACCTGGTTCCAGAGTGCTCCATAGCTGCTGTGCTACACAAGAGAGCTGTTCTGTACTGTTAAGGGTGGTTTTTTGTTTGTTGGTTGTTTTTTTTTTTCTATCCACTTCTCTACAAAGCTTTGCTGCCTCAAACAATGATGTGCCAGACAATATAGTTGCTCCCAAGACAAAACTTCGGAGGAACCAACCCAGGAACTTGGCAGGAAAGCCAGGACTGGGCACACAGGACTGTTTGATCTTGGATCTTATGGCCTCAGGACAAGGTGGAGGGACTGAGGGACTGGGCCAGACACCAGAAGCCTCCTTGTTGGTGCACTTTCTCGTGTTGTGCTAGCTGAATTCCCGTAATATTTCCAGTTGTTAGCAGAGGACAGAACCTCTTCAGCTCACATTTTACTGCCTAATACCTACTGACTTTTTATTTCTCTTCTATAGCACCACAGTCAGGCTCTCCTCCTCAATCAGAGCCCACACTCTGTCTGGATGCAGACAGAACTTCCCCTTCCTACACTGAAGGTGCGTGTTACATAGCAGAATTTAAACTAGGAAAAATACATTTCATATGTTACAGTGATCACTCATTTCTTGGACAACCAAAGTCTTTTTCTATACAGTTAACTCAAGTACACATTATTGAAGGTGGGTTTTGTGGTGTTTTTTTGGGAGTTTTGTTTTGGGGGGGTGGGAGGGTAGGATTTGGGGGGAGTGTTTAAAAAAGGATACTCAGAAGCATCAGGAGGACTGGGGAGGGAGAGCCTCCATCACTGCTCCTCTAACTGAGCACGTACAGTCCTGGTCGCTTTCAAACACTTCAAGCTGCTGATGGCCTTGAGAAATGTGTGATGTGATGGGACTTTCCAATAATTGAGGTGTTATGTGATGGGGCTTTCCAATAATTGAGTCACAGGGTGAATGTTATACATAAGGAAGTGGAGATGAAGGATCATTTTATCTGAGCGAAATACAAACCCTTATGGATAATAACAAGAAGACTGTGAAACGGAGGAGTAAAATCATTGCCTTAAAATAACGGGGCTTTGCTCCCATTTCTTCTGTTGATGAAAATCAAAAGTCATTCCCATTGCTGCTTGGCGCACTCAATCTCTCACTCTATTTTCAGTAAGATTACCTTCAAGGTGTGATATTTTATAAGCGATGTTTTGGCTGGGATGCAACTCCCAAAATATTAATTTCTCATCCTACCTGACTCCCACCTACACAAGTGGAAATGGAGAAAAATGACCTCCGGTCGAGAGGAGGTTGTGCCTATGTTAGACTGACGTAGCCAGCTGAGCTGCTGAGAGGGTCTGAGCTGGACAGATTTCATAAATAAAAGGGTTGGCTATGTTCATATTCCATTCTTTTCTAGAATCAAAAGAAGGTCAATAATCTGAAGTTGAACTCTGAAAGCAGGACATAATTAAATGCAGCAATAATCACCAAAATTAAATAACTCTGAGGCAATAAATGTCATTGGGAGTATATGTCAGCATCTGTGATATTAGGAACATTATGTCCTAAACACTGATCTATCAGACATATTCTCCTTGCACAGAGATAAGAGAGAGCGTACCAAGCTTCTGATAACATAAAAAGGGCAGAGGTCAGTGGAGCTGTACAGACACATGCCAGTATGCTATCTGCCTCTGTATCAGCATTAAATTGGTTGCCTGATAGTTCAGGAGGTAAGTGTGGCCATGTTTTGTTCAGACGGTCTAAAAATGATAATTAAATAGAAAATGCTAAATCCCAAACCACACTGGGCTGTGATATCAGGTGCTCTGTTGTTTGGAATAATTCAAGGTACGGATATATCACGTAAAAAATTCTCAGAGGCTTCCCACAGCGTTACACAGAATCAATCAGTATGGAGGAAATACTTTCTTTTTTTTTTTTTTTTTGAAGGTTCACAAGCTACTTGACACTGAGCGTAATGTTACTGCCATCCTGCACTGCAATGGCCCAATCCATTTTTTGCTGTCTGCTATCTCAGCTCCTAAGTCACTTTTTACAGGTATAGCAAATATTTCGGTACAAACAGTTTTGTGCAAAGAAAGCGGTGGAAGACTTGTCAAGACTCTCACTGGACTCTCTTGAATTTAAACATTTAATAAACAGAAGCGAAAAATAGGTTTTGATAAGAAATGATTAGAATTTTGTCTAAGAGGCAACTGATGGGAACCTGTGCTAAAGTCATCCCTAAGATAACTCTCAGGTAAAACACAATTTTGATGCTCAGTGAAAGATTTCTTTGATTATTGCTGTCCTGTACAAAGTTGTCTGGAAGAGGACAGGCCACGCTTCCCTGCCCGAACTCTTCATCTGTTGGTCTGAAATCAGAACCCTTCTAGAGGGCTTTCCTTGTTGCAAGTCAGCTGCCTGGGTTTGCCATCTGTGATGATGTGAAATGAAAGAAAAAATATTTCCTATCTTAGGAGGTGTTTGGAGGGGAAAAACAAATACATTTTTTTTTAACGTGTCAGATTGCAAAACTGGGATCGTATTATTCTCAAGGTACCTCAAAACGAGATACTGCTGCCCAGTCTCATAAGCTCTATAAGTTCTCCACAGCTTTAGTTCAAACTCTGTTTTCAGTTAAGTCTTGTGTGAATCAAGAGGAAACATTCTGAAAACAATGGAATTGCTTTCTAATTCAACAGACTGGTGTGCCCAGTAGCCTACTTGATGCCACAATAAATGTCAGGATACGTTACTTTGATTCATAGACAATGGTCTTTTAATTAACTACATAAGTTTCTATACATAAGAAACTACGAATAAAGGATTTCTCTTAATTTTTAGGAAATAAATTGCCAAAGAGCCACTGGCATTCCCAACAGGAGCACTTTGACAGTGGTGGTTACTGAGCTTTGAAGATGATTTTGTGGATAAAATACATTCACACTAACGCACGTTTCTGATACTCAACTTACACATATCATGGCTGCTATTTATTTATTCTAGATCTTTTTCCTAAGCTATTTCAGGAAGTTTTAATTCTTCAGTATGTGAAGCTCCTGGTATTAAGTCTCCATATGCTAATTCATGCACCAAAACAGAATGGAAATATTTGTGATGTTGTCTTTCTTCTGTTCCTGCTTTGTCGTGTCTTCTGTTTCTCTTACCTTTCTCCCTACTCTTTTTGGGAGGAGGAGGGGGACTTTGTACAAGTTGTAAATTCTTTGAGGAAAAGGACTATTATTATTTCTCAGAAAGGCAGAGCTTCACTCCTGATTGTAATTATACAGGAATTGTGAGGGAATAAAAGCCAACAGGGCCTCCGAACTGAGTGTAATTCCGTGTTTTCAAGACTGCAAAGTAGTGCTGATGAGTTCAAAATTGCTTGTCAAGATAACATCACTGAAGGAGTTCTGGCAGAGTCACTGCTTCTAATTCATTAGAGCTCCTTTCCTTCCACCACCTCTGGCATCTGCCACAACTGTCTCATTGTTTGTTTCTGCTCTGTTTATTTTTAAGAAAATGTGTAAATCCCACTGAAATCAGCTGCGTTCTGTATATGGGCACTCAGATCCCATCTCAGCATGCCTGAGCAAGAAACAGCGTCCTAAGCTGTAAAAACAGAACAATCTGCAAATCTGATTTAATTTGCAGTGTGTTTCATCTGTGTCTTGTGTATCAGTAATGAAAATAGTATGCATGCCATTAGCCAGTATCTGAAGCATAAGAGGAAAATAGAGCCTCCAGAGCCCCTTACCCAGACTTCATGCACAGAAAAAATGAAATTCTTTTTCAAGGAACTCAGCAGAGTCCTTGAACATGTAGACCTATTTCTGTACGGGATCCTTGGCGATAGTGAGTGTGCATGTGTCATTTTTGTGATATATGTCATTTCTGGGAAGACATTTGTAAGTCAAAAGAAAAGGTGGGACGAGGCAAAAGCACGTTCCAAGGGGCTATGATTAAAGTCCCATATGGAATAGAGGACTTGGGTCCTTATGAAATTTACAGGGTCTGGGTTTTAGGTGTGTGTTTTTTGTTTGTTTTGTTTTGTTTTGTTTTGTTTTAAAAAAAAAAGAAATTTTAGGTTAATAAATTTTAGGGCAACATCACCGTAAAAGGAACAGTTGCGACCCAGACTTTATGAAACTACTCTCTATATGTTCCACTGGGATTATTTTAAAATCCCTGCTATTTCTTTAGAACTCTGAATATTACACATGGCGTTGTTGTCTGTGGCATCATAAATAACCAAAGATGGAAGGGGTATGTGTGTGCAAGCGTGTGTAAGTTTGTAAGACGCCCTGTCCTGCTCTGGTACCGCCTGTTAGTTGGATAATATTTGATGGTTTACAATTAAAAAAAAAAGGGAGGGGAGGAAGGGTGGAGCTGGAGGGGCAAAATGGAAGTGCCTCATTATACGCTACTGCAGGCAGCGTCTGGTACTAATATGGTTGTAAAGCGTAAGGTCTTCCCCAGAAATCTTCATTGAAAGCTTTTGAAAAATGTTCATATATGACTACAGCAAACCTCAGTGTCTTTGTCAATACATGTTTCTTCAAACTGATTCAGACCACCTTGCCCAGGGAAAGCAAACCGGACGAGTTGATTGTGTCAGTCGATTGTCAAGTGAAGGAGTGCGTCTGCTTGACAGATCTACCCATCACTGAGAACTGACAGCGCCATGGCAAATGCAGAGGATTTAGTCATGGGCACGTCCCCTGTTGTTGTTGAAGGTAGTCGCTATGATCTGTGATCTCATCACTCTAGAAACATAGGAGATGCAGCAGACAGCTTGAGAGAGGCAGATGCCTTTCCTGTCAGACAGCTGGCAGTGTGTCAGGCAGACGTACAGGGAGATCTGTGGATAGCAGTACAATTTAATCAGTGATAGTGCAGTGGCAGATACGTGTATAGAGTGTCGGGTCAGTTGGAGACTGTGGGTTCTGCGTTGGTTTTTTTGGTTTGGTTTGGTTTTTTCAGCGTGTGGGGCAGTGTTGATTTGGTCTTGATAGTCCATTGCCTGGTGCTTTCAATCTACGCTTTCAGATTTGTTCCATCCTACGTATGCTTTTGAAGCTGAAGGTATTGAATTTTGAAAACCGAAGAAAGTTGAAAATACCGGCAGAATTGTAGGTAACTGTTCTGTTCTCAGTCGTACAGGAAAGAGTCCTCAGTTGATCATGTTACTTCTCAGAGTAAAATACTTGAATAAAAAAGAACACTGCTGCCCCCCAGACCCACTGTGTTTACCTGGTAGAGTCTGGGAAGACCGTTCAATTTACCACTAGCAATAGCAAAAATAATTCCTTGTGCCATGTTCTTACATTAAACACAAATGTGTGGAATCTCAAAATGCCATACTTCCCTCAGAATACCTTTTATTCTGCAGGCCGTAGGACACCCGTGGCTCTGGGATTCATGTTCTTTTAAGGTTATAAGATGCCTAACCCTGAGAGAAATGAATGCTGAAATCTGCTATTTGTCATGCCTTTGGCTAAAATACATAAAACTAACTGCTACAGGTTGATCACTTAGATGTCAGACTTGGACGCTTGGAGACTACTTACTGAAATGGGTTCATTATCTTCCTTATTAATACCAACATGCAAATGAAAGAAATAGGAGTTGTCTCTTCTTAGTAGTACCATGTAGATACACAGAACGTTTCTTCCTGCTGCAGTCTCAACAGTTCATAATTCTTGCCTTTTTCAAATGCAGTCCTAGTTATAACGCTTCTTGTATGTGGATGGCTTGACTGAAGGAAGGCCAGACGTAATCTTTCTGGTTTTCTAATTTAATGTGCAAGGTGCAAATGTTAGTTTCTAAATTGTAACAAAGAATGCAATGCTCTTCAGCTTCCAAACTGCTCACACAAATCTGTCTGTTACGTAAAATTTTATATCAAGAGTGGTTGTCATTTTAAGATCTCATCTAACTCAAACAAGATGTATGCACACACGGGAAATCTGACTGGGTGGTCATAGCTGTTCATGATGGCCTAGTTATTTCCAGAGTTATCTTCTTCATTACAATATTGAAACTTCTTCTGGTACAGCTGTAGCAAGGACTTTGCAGATCTTAATGAGTGATGCGTGTAGCTATTCCTCAGTAATTCCAGCTTCTGCACCGGAAACTAAGAGTCTCACAAACACATGGAAGGTCTTAGGGAACCCAGCAATGGGCTGAAGCCTTGTCTTGGCATGCACCCGGAAAGTGTGCCGCAGAAAATGGGAGTCTTTCCTCATTCTGCGAAGAAAACGCTCAGCCCCTTGCGGCATCATGCCACGATGTGCAGAAGCCATTCTCTGGCCTAGGTGTTTCTGGCTGCATGTGTATTCTTCAGGTACAGTGCCATACATTCATTTTCTCCCCCGTATTCTGAGAACTCCTTAGGTTAACAAAATTAGACAGCAGGAAATAACACAGCATGCTGAAAAATTGTCTGCCTTTTACAGTCCTTCATCTGGAAAATAAATCAGGTAGAAAGAAAACAGTAAATCAAGAACACTTCGGACTTTTAAAAAATAAAGTTAGTGTTAATTTAGTTAGGAGGGGAGACTACAGAATTGATCTTTCCTTCTCCATTATTTTTTCTGGTTTTTCAACTCCCTTCCCTCCGCTCCTCATGTGGAAAACAGAAATCAAAAGAAATGGGAAAAAATGACCACAGAGACAGAAGCGCTTAGTGTAGGGATCGTGTAACCTGGTTTTCCAATTGTCTGAAACCCTTGTGTATGTGTGTTGATGCAGGTATGCCTCAGTGTCTCAGCTTTAGAAGCAGATCATTTTTTTCAATACTCTAGCCATTTCTGTTAATGTTCTCAATTCTTCTGAGTCCTGTGATTGGGAGTTAGAAATGTAATTTGTTTCTGCCCAGGGCTTTGATTCTCCTTCTGCAGTAGACAAGTAAATCCTCTTAAAGTTGATGAAGATTTGTGGATGTCTTGTAGGGGAAAATTTGGGTTCCTGCTTGCTGTATGTGTCTGAAGGCTGAAAATTTGACTACAGGGATTATTTTAGTTTACTTATGTACAAACGGCAAACTTCATTATAGTAGTCCAAATTCTTGTTTGCTCAGAAACTTGTTGAACACCCCCTTTCAGGTGCTGCCACGTTAAGGTTGCCTGGGTAAAGCCTTCTGTTTCTTTTAAAGGAGAAGATGGAGCAAAGGGCAGTGTGCATTTCTTAATTAAAGAATTAACGAGCGTGCAGATTGTATGCTTTACAATGCAGATTCATTTAACCTAAATTATTCTTTCAGATTGAAGGGAATGCTGTCCTGGGAAAAAAAAAAAAAAACAATATCTTGTGTATACAGATTTATAACATATTAGTAAAACTGGTTCTGTCAAAATATATCAGACAGGAGATAATTTAATACTGTAGATGCTCCTTATAGTTGTATCACCCAAGTAAGTTATCTTCCTGGCCTGAATTTTGCTAAATCTGAAACAATAAGCTGAAATCTTTTTTTCCCCTCTCAAAAGTAATAACGAGTGCTCTTAGGACACGTAATAAGCGTTCATGCTTTTAAGGTTTCCAAGCCCCTGATCTCATCTCAGGAGTGATGTTGACGGCCTTCCCCTGGAGATCACCGGGACACCCATAGTCATGCACTTCTTGGAAGCCCGCTGAGGCCAGTCTCAGATGAGTAATATTCACAGTTTGAACTGATCTGAAGTCTTCTGAAGAGCAATATGCTAAATTCACAGCATTTTACATGAGCACATTAAAAATAATTTTTATATAAAGTTATGCAGTGGTGCTTTTAATTAAAACCTGGGACATCAGATTTGCTGCATGAACACCTTATGACACTGTAGAGATGCTGCTGTTTAGCAGCAGCTCCTGCATGTGTCTGGAGAGCAGGATAACCTCAGAATAGAATTAGGGGAGGAAGGAATCTTGGAGAACCAGCAAGTTTACAAGCATGTTCATCGTGGGTTTTGAAAGGAGATGGAGAAGGAAAAATTTGGAGGTAATGAAAGCCAGCAAACTTTCCCAGTTCATACGAGGTTTTGGTACATTTAGATGGTTATAAATGTGGTACCAATATTCCAATAATTGCTGGGGAGTGGAGGGCCACTTTGAAACACTTCGAACCATCAATCTAACATCTGCATCTTATAAAAAAGCATGGAAATAATACTTAGGGCAAATCAAAAGAGTACATATGTTGTAGCAATAGTGTAGCAGAAGACAAATGTTTCTTAGGAAAGAAAAGCTTAGTGCTGTTTTGTTTCAGTTGGTACACACACTATGATATGCAAGTGTTGTAATTAACATTGCATTTCAGAAAGAGTCCAATAAGATTTCAGCATGAGAGACTGTTCTGTAGTGCTGACAGCAGATTAGGGACAGAATGACACAGGACTAAACCACCACTGCCTCTTGTTCTAGGCTAGGTGGTGACCTCCTTCTTCTCTTGGGAATTCACTCCTTAGTCATTAATAGCAAAATGACTGTGCCTGTTCAGATCAGAATGCATATTTCACTGGGAATGTTGTGATCTTTCTTTAATGTCAATGACAATATTAGTTATTTCTATGTTTATACTCGGCTGGCTTGTGTTTTTGTTGGTGGTGGTGGTTTGTTTGTTTTTTAATTGCTCGTAGCTGGATTAGTGTTGTAAGTGTTGTGGTGTGTGCTATCATAAGTAATTATATTAACTAAACAAGAAATATTTCAGTTCTGTCATTACATGGCCTCCACAATCCATGAAGAAAATGTAAGCTGCTGTCAAGCCTTACCTTATCAAGACGCTGGCTTTATCCAAATCCTTGTCCAAATCTCTTTGACAGAATTGCAAGTATCATGCAGCTTAGAAAACAGTGGCAGCTCGAAGGTCCACAGACGAGCTCTCAGTAAACCTGGCGTGTGTTTCTGAGATCGACTGCGAAGCTCTGTAGGTATGAATCATTTGTGGAGATGGTAGTGTACTGCCAGGAGAGCTGGACCAGCAATATGCTGCTTGAAGAGGAAGGAGGGTTGGCCGAAGGAGTGTCACTAGGTGTCACTAGTGCTGACCTGTTGAACGCAGCTCAAGAGATTGCTTCCCAGTCCATCTTCTCTCTCTCGTATCCATTTCGATGATACTTGGGTATATGGTTTGCACCGTCCGCCTCTGAGGACTTCACTTAGAGAGTACCTTGACCTCATCTGAGGGCTTTCAAAGTTATTCCCAAACACAATCGTAGTAAATCACTTTTCTTGCCTTAGCACACTTGGAGGATAGAGCCTCCATGACAGAGTACTCTGAACATGTGTTGTAATTCTACAAGCTTGTTCACGTCCAGTCCAGATTTTCGTTCTATGTATAGTGCTTGGGATCTGGAGCAAGGGAATGCTGTCGGGGCTCAAGCAACATTTGGTCCTAATTCTAAAATAATTCAAACTGTGTTTAAATGCTTACTTGGAATATCTCGCTGCTTGGAGATTTTGTGCTGGCAGTTGCATGGGTTACCTAAATTGTAGAATCATGGAAAAAAGGGTATTTTTATAGAAAACTGGTTCATTTTATTGTCAGCTGGCTAAAACCCAGAAGACACTGGCTAGGAGATGAACTTGTTCAAAATGGAAAGATATTTTCAGTTAACTTGTTATGGGGATTCATTTTTCGTTTCCAAGTTATATTTTTTTTAATATTTCTAAAATTGGTTCTGTCCTTGAACTCTTATTTTTCTCTGTCTGTATCTTGCTGACCAAAGCCACTCATGAACATGTCCTCTGCTAGCATTTCTTTATTGATGATTACCAGACTGACCTCTCTGTTTTCAGTCTGCCTACTTCTGTTCAGGCTGAAGTCTTGGTTTGTTTGAGATATTTCCCTGGGCCTAGGGGTTAGTTTAAATTCACTGTGACAAGACTGGGCTGCACAGTCCTCCACTCCCAAAATAATCTTCACTCCTGTGTGCTTCTCTCCTTCCTTGTTAACTACAAGGACTGCAGAAATTCAGTCTGGTCCTCTTTGAAACTTCTACCAAAATATTACAGGAAGGACAGTTTTCCTGACTCATGCCATGCATTACTGATAAGATTAAGAGGACTTCATCAACTGTTTTTATACCTGGTGCTTGACTCTGTCTGTACTGCTTCACATCTGTGTCTTAGCTGTTGTTGACCCTGCTGCTGTATTGCCAAAAGGATGGAAAGGTATTATTTCCTAAACAGGGCTGAAATGTCCCAAAGGAACCTGCAAGGCAACCTTTGGCTCTTGGGCTCCATGTCCTGTACCCATCTCTGTTATGACAACTAAACAAGATTTAAAAAAAAAATAAAAAAATCGAGAGGTCAAACAGGTGTTGTGTTGTGATCACTGATGTTACGGTGTTCTGAATTTCGTGCTCTCCCATTCATTCCCTGTATTAACCTGTTGTCTCATTCTTAGATGGTAAGAGACGTGAGGTGGGACATGCTAGTGATTATTGGTGTGCTCAGTGCATAGCATAATGAGGTTGGAGCCTGTAGGACTTGACAAAATATAATGTAACATCTGTATGGATTCATAATGAAGACAGGGGAGTTGAAGTCTCCAGCCAGCTCTCATAAATGAGTGGGAAGAATGATGGAAAGAACAGAACTTATATATGTTACGGAATATTTGGTGAGGTGTATGTCTGAGTGAAAACTAGAACGGCATCTAAAATTATTGTGTATCAGAAAGAATTCAACAAAAAGGTTGGGTTTGATAATGCAAATATTCACCATTGAAGTTAAAACGCGGCTTTTAAATGGCAAATTAGCAAGACCATATATTTTTAGTCTAATGGTAAAGCAGGTGATCCTGATTTCTGATTCTGTCAAAAAGAACAAGCAAATACCAAGTCAAAAGTCAAATACCAAGTATGTACATCTATATAGAGAGGCACACAGATATCCGTGCACGTAATATTCTGTTCTACGCGTGCAAGATTATACCCTGGGCACCCTAACCAGTTGTCAAGTAACAGCACAAGAAATGAATCTATTTCAGTGACTAACTGGAACTGAATGCAGCTCATGTGTTCTTGAAAACAACAGCAAGAGTTAGCCAGCGGCAAGGAGGAGGCACAACTTACCCGGCAAAATGTTTATGGTACAAATTGCAGTCGCTCTTCTCCTTTTCAGTGCAAGCTCGTAGGGCCTTTGACAGTGCTAATGGGGAAACATTTTTTTGAGCATTGTCAGACGGAGCACTTTCCAGCACGTCTGAGCGTTGATTTCCCCGAGGTAAACAAAAGGAACCTAATGTGGGGATCTGACACATTTTAGATGGATAGCAGTGTTTAGGAATTAAGTGGCGGGGGCGAGGAGGTTCCCCTGTGTCCTTCCGCTTCCCGCTGCAGTGACAACTTCCCTGGCAATGAAAAATCTCAGGAGCTTGTTTCCAAGCAAATGAGATGCTGATGACTCAAGTAATCTGGAAGTGTATGGAGAGTTTACAGCGAGGAGTATGTTCATAGCGTTGAAGAAACTGTCCTAAATTGTAGAAAATGCATTTCAGTTAGGCAGGTTTAGTACTCAAGGACACTCTTGAAACACGCTTGGAAACAGGACCATAGCTAGCACGAGCTGGTGACTTTGTGTCTGGAGGAGTCTTGTGGAAGGAGAGGGGTGGTGGGTGAGGACAGGGGGAAAGCAGCCTCCCTGCGCAGCCCACCCCTCTCCCAGCACTGCCCCTGAGCCCTGGGCTCTTGCTCCAGGAGCTGCCTCCAGCCCTTCCTGCCCTGAGGTCTCTGCAGCTTTGTCTGCCCTTAAGTTGCCTCCTTTAAGGCAAGGCTCAGGGCCACTCGTAAGAAAATAGGGAACAGCTATTTCTCTAATTGCTGTATTGTCTCTGCATTCGGCTTCTGATCACCTGTTCTGGAAAGGCAGCGTATATATTTATGATAAACGGAGTCACAGGCTATTCCTTGGACGGCAGTATATTCCACTTCCTTGGAAGAAACTGTAAAACAAAATAAAATTAAAAAAGAACGAAAGAAAACAAAAGTCAGACGCAGCTGCTTCAATAAGTCAGATAACAGTGCTCAGTTCAGGGAACTGCAGCTCCACGGTTTTGTGCGCATGGTGTTGTTCATGTCAAAAGTGAGAGGTAATGAGAATATCGAACCTATACGGTGAGGGGTGCCGGTGAAATGCTTGCGGGCTTCCCTCTCTGGTTATTCAGCTCACAGATACTCTTTTGTGCCAGGCTGGGGGAGTTTTTTGTTTTCTTTAATCTCATGAACTTCAAGTGTCATGTTCCTGGCTCAGAGCACCCTGTTCACGTACTCCTCCTGCAGTCTAGCGAGGCAGCAGCCAGCTCTGCTATTTTTCATCTATAAAACAGAATAAACAAATTGAGCTGCAGAAATATTTTTCATTTCTAGTTTCAAAGCCACAGAGTTTTTCCCAACATGGCAAGAAACTCAGTGGGTTCAGCACATCGTTAGGGGTTTGTTAAATGCGTCTTCAGGTTGAAAAGCTGGATGCAGTACTACATTGAGAAGTGTCTCCACTTGTGCTGCACAGGGATTTTTCTAGAATGTGATTTTATTTGAGCTGCTGCCTATAACTCAGCGATGGCAACCAATGAGTTGATGGTTGAATTGAAGACTCAGCCTTCTGGCTGCTTTCCTCTGGAGGAGGGTAGAGCATTCCTCATGGTTCACTGGAGCAGGATTTCTTCCTAGTGAGGCCAAAATATTAAAAAGTTTTATGGAATAAAAAGTTCTAATATTTTTTTCAGGCTGATTGTACCTAGGCTGGTTTTGTGGCTACTGTTTGCCCTGGTGTTTATTCATTCTTGCAATATCTCCCGACTACCAATATGTTTTTGCTGTTTCCTGCCCCTTCAGGACGAGCCTCAGCCAGCTGCATCGTCATGGGTAGCTTTCAGGAGGTACCTTGTTCCCTGCCCGCGGGGAGCTTTGGAGCAGCTGTGCAGTAAGAAACGGGTGGAGCTCTTAGTAAAAATAAAAAATCAAAGGCAGTCCTAAATAAAAATACATAAATTAATTAAAATGTTTTAAAAAGCGCAAACCACGGACAACTGGCCTTGTATTTGTTGGTTTCTGAAGACAAGCCCCTCACACAGCTCTGCCAGATGGAGCCAGACTGATGGCAGTCACTACCGTCTGCTGGTGTCGTGTCTGTGTTAATCACTACGTCACCCTCAGCTGCAGCCCTAATTCCCAGTAATTAGGCTTAACCTGAGCAAACATGAAATACCTCCAAGTAGGAGGTTCGCAAGTAGGTCAAGAGGAGACTTTATGATCTTGATAGGAAGGTAAAGTTCATCTTAAATTTTTGTCCAGCTGGTATGCATGCGGTGAGCCCGGCGGTTGCTGTGGCATGGCGCTGTTCTTGCAGAAGTGCATACCTTGCAGAACTGGATCTTGAGCCAAAGCCAAGACTCGCATATGCACACGTGTATGGTTTCTGTGGAGTGCAAGGCAAGTTAAAAATTTTCCAATGTACTTTTGTGAATTATGAGGTGACTTTCTGTCTTCAGATTGATCAGGCCACATATTAATAATGTTTGAGTACAGATGAGTGGAGTATTGGGTCCTTAACAGCTGAGTCATTTGAAATGAAATGCTGGGGACACCTGCCTTGTGATCACAGAAGCGCGTTAAGGTTTAGATGTGAAAGGCCCCTAAACACTTGGGAAAGCTTTTTAGGCAGCTCCCAGCAAATACCTGCAGGTTTTCTTTCGTGGCCCTCAGACTTGTGAAATGTATGTGCGTAGCCTCTCAAACGTGCTGGACGTAAACATGCACACACACGCTCTCTGCAGTTTCCTGGCAGCATTGGAAAGGCCTTGATCTTCATAGCTGGTTTTGTTTCTAATTTCTTGAATAATCTGATTTTCTACTGAAGAGGTCCTATTAACGTGCCCTTTCCCTAGGCTCACACAATGTGACATACATATCGTCTCACCGACGGGGCTGCTTGGACACGGGTTCAGAGCAGCTAAGGAACAGCTGGAGGGGGCAAGTGGAAGCATGTGATTTTTCTCATGTTTATCTTGGCATTTTAAAGCAGTCTGAACTTTTCCAGACTTGAGCATTCATTAATACCAAGGAGAGGAAATAAGTCATTCATGTTCAAGTGAAATGGAGAATTAACACAGAAATATTTTTGGCTGACTGTAAATCTAGCATAGCTGGGAAACAGGTAGGGGTCGAACAAGACCATTAACAGCAAGCGGGTAACATTTTTAGGGTAGGGATAACAGAGGTTTTAACATAAGGGAAATTTCTGCACATCGTGCTATCTTTGAAAGCGGAACATAGCTGGAATAAAACAGATAAGCAGATACTTCACTTCTAAATTCTTGGCCTTTGAGTCTGTTACTAGGACCTAATTAGACAAGGTTTCAAAAACAGGTTTGCAGATGAGACCTGCAAATGTTTCCACCGCCTTCCACCCCTGGAAAAACTGTTCTCTTTTCTCACTTGTGATCAATCGGCAGGAGTGTGTTCAGAAGGCTTATGGCCTTGAGTATCCTATGGAAAAAAAATTCTTCCATCATCACATCAGCAGACAAGTGGTTTCAACCAAATGGAGCCCTGACAGCCATTACCAAATGCCCCCCTCTCACTCCGCTCCCCTTTTGCTAGTGGGGAGGGCTGGAGAGCACAAGCTAAGTCTGCTCTAGCACAGCCGGGACTGGCCATCTCAGGGAGGCAGCAGGGGGATTTTCCAACCTCTGAATTTCTGAGTGGGAAGCCTGTAATTTCGGGTCTTTGGATGGAAAACACAGCCGAGCTACCCCAACCCGTGTGTGACCGCCGTGCCTGCCTGGTTCAGATCTGGACTGGTGTGGAGAGCAAAAAGGACAAGCATCTCTCAGCTTTGCGTCTCAGCCCTTTGCTGTACCTCTCCAGTTCCTAACAGCTGCCAGGTTTAGCGATGCCAGTGTGTGTCTTTAAGGCTATTTAGTTCTTAGCCAGAGGGAAAGCTCCTGCATGAAATTTTAACGCTCCCAAGCGTGCTGGCATCTGCACAATAGCTGCTTGCTGTGGACCACCACATCCACACCTGGGGAGGGCCAGCAGAGGGTCCTTCAGGGGACATAGGTTCCCTTTTTTGCTAAGGTGGAGGAATTTGGCAGCCTGGCTGCTGCCAAGCACACTATGGGGCTTTCAGGTGCTTTGGAGTGTTCACTGGGGTAACACTGTGGAGTTAAAAATTCATTTTGCTGAAGGAGGGCCTTGTCCCGTCAATAAATTTTATCAGTAAACACAGTCTTTGTTCAACCAAAAGCGTGCTGATGGTTGTAAAGGAGGTCTCTAAAAAGGCCAGTAAAGAAAGAGCAAGGAGCAGTTTCCGGATCCTCGAGTTTAGTATTGTTGTCCCATCTTTTGGACTCCCTATTACTGTAACAGATTGATTGAGTCCCGGAGATTTCAAGTTTGCAAGACAATTTAGAAATCATATATAGTCCATGTTATTAAAACATGCCTAAACAATATCTCCTAATTTTGTGTCTGAAAGACTTGCAATTTCCACAGTCCAAAAATACTTAATTTACTGTAATTTAGAAGCAGCTTCAAGTTACTAATAACTACATCCATATGTTTTTGCATGCTAGGATGGTGAATATATGAGCTAGCAATAATACTTCAGTTGCTGAATACGTACATCCCAAAAAGTTCATCTGAAGAATTATTTTTTTTAAAGGAACAACCATTTCTATTGTTTCTCATAGTACGATTCAAATTACAAATGTTTTAAACATGTGAGCTGGGCCTCCTAAATAATAAGATTTTATCTTGAAAATAAACATATTAAAATGCTTTAAATGTCAAAGTAAATTGGTTTTCACCTCTAATTTATCATGTCTACCACAAAGAGGGTGGTACCCAGATGCAGCTTTCTGCGTGGCAGGGTAGACTAGGACTAGTATTACAAGGAGTGAAGCGTATTTAGCTCTAGGTACAGAATGAATTGTGCTTATTTTTTATAATACTGGTTTCTTCAAGGCTTCTGTCTAATACAGAGATGTCGTGTGTTCTAAACAGAGATAGGATATCAGGGTGCTTAAATCCTCTTCCAGACAGGATAAATTATATTATGGAGTTTTATTAGCTTATTAGACTGATATAAAATCACAAATAAATAAAAAAGAGTACAATAAGCTTGATAAAAACCAGCCCTTTCAGTAATTTCCCGTTATCTTCAGTACATTGTGTCTTTATTGTAGCAGAAAGAAGTCAGTTCATTTCTTATCATTTCAGGAAATGCCAATAAATCGGTTGCTCAGCCCATAGCGCTGAATATCATAATGCATGTATCAAAGTTCACTTAAATATATAATACTTAATTAAATCAATATACAATAAAATTCTGGATTGCTCATCTGCTAAGTTCAAGAGACAGTACGCGGAAACATCATCTATTTTTCATGTTCAGGTTTCTGTCAGGCTGATTCATTCAAAACTGAGAACTGTGATCTAGTATCTAGCATTTTCTCATCGGCTTGTGCAATGCTCCTAGAGGCTCCATTAATGAAAGAAGAGGCGCAAGATCTCTGCGGAGCTTTCCAGAAGACATCTGCTGGTTTTAGATACCCCAAGCCATTGACTTTACAACTTTTTAATCTTTACAGGAGGACGGCCTAGTGCAGAGACTGTGCTGTTGCTGACATTGAAGTCCATCCCACTCCATGACATAGTCATAGGTTTGTTCAGCTAGCTTGGGTTTCTCCAGGTGGTAATAATTTGTTGCACTGATTTTTCTAATTCTTCCAAAGAGTTCGAGAAAGAGTCCTTTTTCTCCAGAAGAAAGTCAAAAGTAGCAAATTGATGTTCACTTCCTTGCCACTTTTCCAGTAATTGCTCAGAGCCCAGATGATTGTCCACTTGTCGTTTGATGCCAAGTCCATTTGAATCCTACTGGCAGTTTATACAGACTCTGTAGGACAAAGACAAATGTTTGCCACATGTAATTATGCTTTTAAAAACACATTATGAACTTAAATGAAATTGGAAATCATCAATCTTTTTTTTTTTTTTTTCCTTCAGAGGGAGGAAACAGACACTGAAAATGGAAATATAAACTTGCTGGACTTTCCAATCCTGAAAAAAGTGCAGGTTCTTGTTCCCAATTTACGTAACACCTTTATTTCTCTATGCATGCAGTTTCAGACACACTTCAAATTACTGAGTCTTGAAAGGGCCCCCCAAACAAGTGATTCCTAGTAGGATCTGACAACATCAACAGCTACGTTGGCCAATTGAATGTTTACCAGATGTTCATTGCATTGACACTTGCCAAAATATATCCTGTAATTGAGACTTTTTACTCAGCTTACGGTTTTCCTGCTGTTTCCAGATTGTTTCCAACACACCACAGTCAAAAGAGGGAATGCTACAGAAAAGCCAAGCAGGACCATTATATAAGCTCAAAAGAAGATATTGGTGCAGGTTTCTTAACTGGAATACTGATACAAATGACATAAATACATTTTAGGTATTATTGGGAGGAAAGAAAGCAAGAGAGAGAGGAAGAAAAAGAAAGAGAAAGAAAGAAAGAAGCTTTGATTTACTTCTGTTGTACTTGTGATCCATTTTTTTATGATTGCTGTCCCAGTTTTAGAACAGTTAAAGGGTTCAGAAAGTGAAACAAATTCATTGTCTGGAAATTTTGATTTCCATTGTGTGCTGGACAGAGATTGTGTGTTTGCTCTGTGGCTGATTTTCTCTGTGGCTAATTCTCTCTATGATATTTTTCCCTTCTTTTTAACCAAAAACAAACAACAAAAAAAAAGACACAAGGGCACGCAATAATGTGCGTGGAATGAAAGGTAAAAGAAGGCAGAAGAAACTTGGGATTTTAGGCAGAATCTGAATGAAACTGGTTTTCTTGAGCAGAGACACAAAAGCGTGGCAGAAGTGAAAGAATGGAAGGAAAACTCTGGGGAAAACCAGGCAAGCTAGAGCGTGAGCAAGCCCTGTTTTATATTAAAAAATAACGTAACCAGTTAAGTGTGAATTTAGGAACTGGGACTGGTGCTTAATCGGACCTGTGGCAGGGAACAAGCCTGCGGGGCAGTGCAGATTTGATTACTGGGGAAAGGACAGTGCAGAGCATTTTGAACCATCTCTGGAAAAGATGGATTTCCCCCTAAAACAGCGTATAGATTGTTCTGTTGGTTTTCTGTTTGTTTGTTTGTTTGCTTGTGGTTTTTTGTTTGTTTGTTTTAATATCCTTAGTTAAATGATACTTGCATAGCTCTGAACATAAAATCTTTGCACTAAGAAACTTCCACGCATTTGTTTTGGAAGGTCATCTAATGCACAAGGCCTTTTTCAGTCCAGTGTGTTTTGTTCTCCATCGTTTCGCAAGGAGAGGAGGAAAAGAAAATTCCTAGTTTTACAACTGGAGGGAGACCAGAATCCATTCTTAACCTGCTTCACAACATGAGATCAGAAATTACTCGAGCACAGATTAGTTGAAAATGAATAAATTAAAGCTAAACTGCTCCACACAGACTAATAAATAAAATAAATGGCCATAATCCCGGATGAAATACTCAAGTACTTCAGAAAGTGCATCTAGCTGGCATTTGCTGCTGTGCTGCAGCTCCAAAGGAGATTCACTAGGTTGGAAATAATGCCCTATATCTTTTTAACCTTTATTCTCATGATCTGAAAATAAACAGATTGAATAGATTTAATTATGTTCAAAATGCAGAATTTCTTTTTCATGGGAGGTGTTGGTGCTGTCCATAGGCAGGAAGAAAAGCTGAAATATCACAGCTTTTTGCAATGTAAAGCCTGAATATTTTGGTTTTGCATAAACCCAAATGAGCTTTGTAGTGTTTTAGCAGGGCTGTAATTGAACTGTGCTTTTTATGTTCACCTCTACATTGACATGTAAGACTTTCTAAGCAAACTACATTTCTCATTGATCTTGTATGTAATGAAAGTTGTGAAAATGTCCTTTGTGAAGAGTATATTTTCATTAAAATTAGTTGGCAAGAGAAAATCCCTGCAGAAACCACAATTTGAGTAAATTAAGTAAACAAAGGGGAAAATGACTATTTCTCTCAGCCATCTGTACAGACTATAAATAACGCAAATAACCATGTGTTACACGTAGGCTGTGTGTTAACGTTCACGGGATCGTTTTTCCTTAAATAAATCAGTGGTTTTGATGCTGTTGTGCTTACTGTTACTAGTGTACAAATTATCTGGAAATCCCAAAATAGTCTTAGGTACTCTGCATTAATTGTTCCAAAATAAAGCCCACAAGCTTTTTCCTAAAGTAGGAGGCTAATTTTTTGGTTTATTGCCATGTAAAGGAGATGATGTTTCCACATATCCAGATGTTTTTCAATCAGACTTCAGTTTTAGGATGCCTTTCCGTCTTTATTCAACTAGCTGCTTACCTAGTAGCTACTTCAGCTTGCGTTAAAGAGTCGTAATCTGGGCATTTTGTCGGAGATTTCAGCAAGACTGCATGGACATAGCATTCACCTGCTGTGCTGCTGCCTCCTCCTTCTGGAATGTTTTGGGTCACAAATGAGAAATGGGTTTCTTTGCAGGTAAACTCAAAAAAAAAAAAAAAGATATTCAGAAATAAGAAAAACATTTCTCTGTTTCAAGAAAACTAAAATTCTGAAACATGGTTTGAAGCTACTCGATCCATTGCCATTTGTTAATAGCATCACCTGCACAGCCGTTCTGGCCGTGATTTTTTTACAGACAGCACTGATGGGAAGGGTGAGGGAAACGTGGAAGTTGGGAGGTTGGGAGGTTAGCTTCCTCCACAGTTCTACCCAGGGTCTTTCCTTGTCATAGCCTTCACTATTGCAGGATAACTAAGTTTGGAAGCATCTGTTTGAATCAGCTGAAAAATAACAATATAGTACAGCCTCGTGAAGTTCTCAGAAGGAACTGTAGATACTTGTGATGTGGAGGGAGCTGAAAAGCAGACAAAATGAGCTAAGCTGTGCTCCCATGCAGCTCAGTGGAAAACCTTTCGAAATAGGTGGCAATTAAACCTGCAAGCAACAGAGCGTAATACAATTCCGTGGCTGCTTCCAGGATTTGCCAGTGAGCTGTGGACAAGATGTATGGAGGGTATAGTCTTACAGCACTGTACTAAAAGTTGTCAAGTAAATGTTGGTTGTTTTTTTTTTCTTCTATTTTAATAGAAAACGGACTAAGAAATGATATTTTATTAGTCAAATATATTTCTGTAGGAAGCCAGTTAATTTGCAAGAACTAATTATCTGCAGGGCCTAAATTTAACTCTGTGATCAGATCAACTATGAAAATATATATATTAGATTTATTAGATTTTATAGATAAACCTGAAGGAATATATGCCCTCAGGCGTGGAGCTGATCAACAAGATCGCTTGTTTCTGAAATGTTCCATCTAAGCAAATATTGGCTATTCCAATTCTAGGCTATTCTCATCTCCTGTTTGTTTAGCTGAGCAATATGCAATGTTCTAAGTTCTGTTTAGTTAGCTGAATTCAAAGGGATGTGTGACTGGAACGTGTAGGTGCCTCTCACCAAGAGACGCGCATTAGCACTGTCAGGTGTGCTCCAAGCAAACTCATTTTTAGTGTAAACATATTACCGAGTGCTTGTAGGTCTATGCATCATCTTAAATCCATGCCAAAAAAAAAAAAAAAAAGGAAATCAAAATAATCAAAATTGGAAATAAAATGAATAAAGTGACTCAACATGAATGCACTATAGCACTACCGACAGAGTGAAACTCAGCCCTTCAAACATCAGGGTTAAACTCAGGACACTACTTCCCCCCTAAACCAGATCATACCTCAAGGAGATAGGCGAAGGACACATACTTGCTGAACTTTTTTGTGCAGCAGTCTCCGTGCAATTCTGACTTCTCTTCACAGACGTAAAACTGTTTTGCCTTCCTAACACTGCGCAGTACCTTGCCCCGACCTTGCGATGGCAGGATGCAGTGAAGCTACCCTGAAGCCACTATTCTGCTAAATAACTTCTTGCCTGTTAAAGTTGCTTTATGAGTCAGATCAATTTCAAATCAATTGAAATCTCTTATGCTAGGGAGATCTTTATAGTGTCATAAGAATTGAAAATTTTCTTTTCACATCTTTGATTATTTCTCCTCCTTTCTCTTTTATAGATTCCATCTGTAGCTTCAGCATGCTCTCTTTTAAATTACGGCAGAGCTCTCCTTTGTGAAGTCAGATCAGGCCTGTACTGATATTTAATTCCTCCTTCTAAAAGAAGAAATACCTGACCTTATCAAAGAAAGAAAAGGAAAAAAAAAAAAAAAAACACTAGTGAAAATTTTCCCATCTTTTCCTGCTTCTTTGGAGCTGTATTGTATTCAGTAACTGACAGTTCTTATTTCTGTGAAGTAAGTGCCTGATTGCATCACATTGCATCCTCAGAGAAGAAAATAAGGATCTTGGTAAACGCCTACCTTTGAAGCTGTTTCAAGTATGTGATTCTGGCTATTTTAGTTATGTGTTCTTTATACAATCCCTCAGGCGACATGATGATCAAAGACAAGCCAGAATATCCCAAGAATTAATTTTTATTATTTTTAATACTGAAGAACGGGAGAATTAAAAGCATGACAGAACAAAATCAATGAACCATGATTATTCCAGACACATTCTCTTGGATCAGATCTGCCTGTGATATGTTAACAAAGCTATTCCCCCGGTGATCTGCAAGTCCTCTGTCATGCACAGATCCGTTGTGAAGTTTGGTGAGGAAAAATTTATTTTCTTCTAGCAGTTAGCATTTTGCAATAAGAACAACCTTTGCAGGGGGAGTACAAATGCACTAAGAAACCCTCACTTGTTCCTATATGAGCAAAGCCAGTGTCTGTCAGCCACTTAGAAATCTCCGTTGGCAGACACAGTCTTTAGGTTGACGCCCTGTCCCTCTCCCTGCTTCCCAAGTGGTACCTCAAGTTTTATCTCCTGCAATACGCTCTAAACGCTTTAATATTTCACCAGAGAACCTGCTGACGTTTCTCCAAGCAATGGAGACTTCTGTTCCCGAAAAGTCTCCGCTAGGAAAAAGAAAAAAAATGTTGAGTCGCATTTCTCCGGCCATGCCTTCCAGCCTCGTCTCACCACCGCTTGGCCAGGCCGTCCAACGGCCGGGGGTGCGGAGGCCTGGACACTGTCGCATCTTTTGCTCTTTGTGGATGTTTCTGGCTGGGGGCCGCAAGCTGCAGTGGGCAGGATGTTCGCTGCAAAGCAGCCGGAGCGGGAGGACGCGGCTTCCTCGGCCTGGAGACTTGTACGCTCGCGCAGAAGGGAAGCATTTTGCCTGTCTGACTGGACTCTAACTATGTTCTGGTTAACTATTCATTGGCACCGTTTCGCAACAGGCTGGTCTTGGAAACAGCTCGAGGGGGAGTTAAATGTATATTCAGCGTATTTGCACTCACCTTTGCTGTTGAGAAAATGACAGTGTTTACCTTTAAGGTTTTCATATCTTTAGCGTTTTCTTTTTTTCATAACACATTTCCTGAGCTTAGCTTCCTAAATAAAAACTATGTTTACATTAATCCAAGCAGACTTATATTTCGTACAGCTGTATTTCCAACTGTGAAGTTGGAATAAATTTATATGTACTTAATCTTCTACAAATATCTTTAAACTTACCCGCAATTCAAGAAATCATTATACCTTCTCTTTTTAAAATACGTGGACAGGAAGCTCAATTTTCTAACCTTTGGTGATGACTGCACTTACACGTTCTCAAAAAGCCATTTTTTAATTAATGAAAAAGGAATTAACACTCAGCTGTATAAAGCACTACAGAGGTGAAGCATCAAATATTTTCTCCTATTGATTTCCCAGTTTGCGTAATGAAAGTGGCAGGTTATTGCATACAGTTCATACAAAATACTTGCAAATATACATCTCCAAGAGAAACCGCCAGAGTTAGCATGAAAACACGCCTCAAAAATAAGCAGCCCATTTGGCTCAGTGTTTGCTAGTAGTTCGAGTTTTTCTTCAGTTTGAGTAGTTTATAGTACTTATAAAAGAATTACCTTTTATGAGACAATTTTTGGACTTGAAATAGAGCTTTTGGTTGAAAAGACGATATGAAAAATGTTTAAACGTATACATAATGCATCGAGACGGTTTACGAATGTGGTAACCAAACTTTGCCACCTCCACCCCTACCCCCTCTCCTGTGTGTGTGGATGCCTGTGGGTACTATAGATGATAGAATAGTCTCGCATTTTCAGAAGCTGGAACTCTAAACCAACTTAGAGTTTCATTTCAGAGATGTGCACCCCTTAAGGGGATCCTGTTTAAAAGCCTACCTTCCACTGTGAAGGTGGGGTTTCAGGTCAGTGTTGACCAGAACATGGTTTTCCCACTTATGGAAGGACATTTGCTACCCATATATAGAAAAAGGGGAATTAAAAACAAAACAAAACAAAAAAAACACTGTGTATAAGTCAAGATTCCAACAGCCAGTTTTAGCTTACACCCTTCCAAAAATCAAGAAAAGAGAACAGCAAAGAAAACTGAAGCAAAACAGGAATAATAAAACCCTGCTTTTCAAAGACGTCACAACCACAGTAGGAGATTGCTGACAATAGTGGTTTCTTTTTTTTTTTTTTTTTTTCTTTTGGATGCTTTAGACATTTTGTGTGGCAAACAAAAAGGAAAATATTTCTGGAGTATCCTTTATTTGTCTGGACATCTAATTTAATAAAAAAGCAGAACTAAAATACAGCTAAATTCTTCAGCGATCATAAACGTAAGCAGTGATCTATTATAGCAATAAGTTATGTAAACTAAATTATGAAATGTTTTATTATTATAGCCACTGGGTTCAGGGTTGTTTTGCAACAGAGACCCTCCAAACAGATTGAGACTTTGTGTAAATAACATACCTCACATCTGAAAAGGCGCGAGACCATTTATTGCCCTGTCACCATGTTAATCCCCTACTCTAGAAAAAAAAAAATTAAAAAAAAATCCCTATTTCAATTTAAAATCAAGATAAATAAATTCTGCCTGATTGTGGCACAGTAAATTCTAGCAGGTTTAAGTCTGTCCACCACTCCTGAATGACGGCCAGAGAGCGTGTACGCTGCCTGCTGCTCGGGAGCATTGGGCCGAGGTGGCAGCCAGCTCGCCTGTGCCTGGGTCTGGGGCACGGACACTGCCTACGCTAACACGGGGGCTGCTGTGATTCTGCCTGGAAAGGTCAGAGTACTGTGACACTTGTTTTGTGTCACCAATCCATAGCTGTAGAGATGGAAAGCGGGTAGCGATCTCAGGACATTTTTTTGGGAAAAAAAAAAATAGTGGGTAAATAGCATTACGTGTAGTGGTACGTCTAACGATATGCCGTGGAAATCTTTATTGTACATACATGTAAGCAGCAACGTTGGTTTTATGCCGTCCAGTAGTAGGACTCTTCCAGATGGTTCTTTTAGACCCATCCTGTGATCTTACATGTTTACGTGCGCTGCGGATGTATATTTAGGATGGATCTGTGCTCGGTTAGCACAGACCCCTGCAAGTATTCTCCATGACTTCAATACTTTAGCTAGTGATAATGGTATTAGGGCCACGTTTGTAGTCAGCTGTGGGTTTAAAAAATCAGTGAATCAGGAACTTTAAAAAGTAGATTTTGCTTTTGTTTAGATTGATTTACACTTCAAACAACCAAATTAAGTATAAGCCAGGGAAGGGCTTAGCTTACAGAAACTGAAGCCAAGAAATAAAAGCTTTCTTGAAAATTAATGACACTGAACCATATGAATATTACCCGCTGTGTTATCCTGTATTTTATCTGTTTTGTGCTCATTAGGGAACCAATGCTTGTGAGACAAGAGAAGTGATAGCTGTATCGCTTAGAAGCAAACAGCTTCGGGCTTAGCCTCACGCTATGGCACGTGCTTTAGGAGTGCTCTGAGTAAAGCAAAGCATCTTCCAGCTTCGGGGAAGTTAACTGCCTGTCAGGCACGGCAAGGGCTACCGTGGGGTTGGAGGGAGGTGCGCTGCCTTCGGTTTTGTTTTGTTGTGTGTTTTTGTTGTTGTTGTTGTTTTAATGTGGAAAACCAGAGCACACCAGGCATGAAAAGCTCTCACGGTTGCCGTGCAGCGTGACTTTTGGGGTTGCTATTGCCCTCTTTTCTCTAACAGCCTTGCATCCTGCCCTTTAAATATGAATGAACTAGGCTAGAATATTGCACTTGAGTTCATAAGTAACGATAATACCATATAAAAGTTGTACAAAACCAAACCTACATTAAGAACTCTGCTCTAGATCTAGTCTGTGGAGAAAAATAGGCATTTCTATGGAGCAGTTCATCCCAACGGGGTATATGAAAGAGATCAGAAGTAGAAATACTGGAATACCACCCCAGGCACAAAATATTACTTCATCTATGCATACCTTGTTATCCCTATTCAGGTGAAATGGGCTGAACTCACGTGTTTTAGTAGTTACTTTAATGATGATTTATGATCAGCTCAAGCAAACTGCATAACAGATGTGGTTTTTTCTCTCTTTTTTTCCTTCTATAATGATTGCATCTTATTTTTATAACTGTTATATACTACTTGCTCTAGGCTTCTGAAACAGTTTTTCCATCCGTTTCACTGGGATCTGATAAAGCCCTAAAAAAATTTACTCCAGTCAACCATTAAGGGCATGTTCTGTTAAGACCATTTAAATGAAGGAAAAGCTGCGTGCTTTGTGGAAGGGCTGCCCGAAGAGGCACAGTACTTCATTGTATTTTGTTCGTGATTAGGAGATGTAATGCGGAGTTAGTTCAGAGCTCCTGGGGACCCGTTCGAGTTCCTTACACCACACCCCTCTGCTATCTTGAGTTTGTACAGCATTCATCGCAGTGTGAAGGCTTAATCACCTGTCCCATAGGGAAGTTACCATATGCTTGTATCTCTGTAGTGGTTCACGCAGAGTTTTGAAAGCTGGAAAATTCATTTTCCACCTAACTGTATGCTTTAGCAGTCTTGTGTGATAATGAAAATAAAGGTATTCTGTGCTGCAAAGGGACGTGTGAAGTCAGGCTTCAGGAGGTGGCTCGGTCTGAGGGGCTTTGCTGGCAGAGCAGCGAGTGAGCTTTGCCTTTATGTTTCCATACAGAGATTGATCTGGGCTGCGTCCCATCAGACAGAAAAGCAGTACACTGCACGAACTTAGCAAGTACTAAAAGGTTTACTAATTTCTCAAAAAGAGAAGTTAATATATTTATACAAGGAGCTAGGAGAATTGTAGCAAAGGAAGCACAGGTGAAATACCCAAACCTGCGCCTCTGGGCATTTATTCGGTAGCGTCAGTCTTGCTATTGATAGTGAGCATCATCTAGCCCAGTGATCCTAAATATTCTGGTATATCATTTACTGCAAAGGTATTTTCCTTGCAGTGTTACTTTGGTAACACCTTCATAGACATATAGTTTACACCAGAGGGTATTTGAGAGATTTAAGGTAGTGGGATAATATGGAAGAAAACAGATGCCAGGAAAAATTAACTCTTCTTGAAATCCTATACGTTACAGTGCTGTATTCCAGTGCTTAAACCTGCATTTTCACTTAGCGTGCTGGAGCTAACTAACCAGGCAGCTGAATAGGTGGTTTGTCTTTGGCTTGTGTGCAACCCAAGCATCCACGCCGGGCTGCCAGTTAACGCCAAGGCAAACATTTCTTGCCTCTGACTGCGCCAAGCACTGTTTGCACCCACCAGCGCGCTGGGACTGCGGTGCACAATCTGCCACTGTAGCAATGACCTCTGAGAGCTTGGGTCGAAGCAGGTTCTGATGAAGTAAGCAATAACGAAATGCAGTTTTACTGAAGTTTACTTGTTTGCTGGTTTGTGCCTGAAAATGCGCGCAGGGTCAATATCAACAGTGTTTGCCCTGTGGTCTCTTGCTACTCTTAGAAACACCCTCAGAAGGGTTTAAGTAACATAAAGACTGTCCAATATATACACCTCTATACATAAAGCCTACACAAGTTCCTTCTTTTGGGTAATGCAGGAGGGCAATATGCATGTCCTTTGTGCCCCCCATGAGAGCGCTGTACGCGGGGACCAGCGGCGAGGGCACTGCAGGTGCTGGGCTACAAAAACACAAACGCAGCCACCGCAATTCAGCGCACACCGAGCGCGGGAGGAATTACTCTTTTTAAAGTGTACAAATTTGTAAATGTCTGTAAAGGTTCAGATCCTTTTGGCATACCAGCAGTGCTGTTCTTCAGAAATGGCTAACTTCACAATCGTGTGCTGGCGTTTGCCGTGCTATTAACTTTTAATTCAATCATTTAGATGATTTGCCCAGGCAATTTTCTTGTTGTCTGGAAAAAAAAAAAAAAAAGCTTTCATAAACCGAAGCAGGGAAGCAGTGTGATGCAAACATCAAATATCAGTATTTTTCCAATTTAAAAGGGATACATGCTTTTGCGTAAGTCACTTAGCTGCGTGGCACATAAAGGCACATTAAAGCCTAAATTCCACTTAAATAATCACTTGAAACTTTTCAGAAATGTTAGGCTCCCATGTATACGTAGCCTTCTGCCTAATAACCTTGTTCTGCTCTCATGGATGTCCCAGAGGAACCTAATCTTCTTTGTCATGCTATCACTAGCTATCAGATCCCACAACCTAAATTATATATCGGCATCTCTTTTTCTCCTTGTTAGAAATTTCCAAGAAACCTTTTAAGGAAAGTCTGGGTAGAGAAGATGTGTTTAGTGATGGAGGAAGCAGCACCACTGGCACATTAATAAGGTGAAATCCTGTCCTGATGCTAAGGAGGTGGCACAACCTGCTACCAAGTTCCCCGGGGCTAACCAGCATCCGTGCTGCCACAGACCAGTGTCACGTCGTGGGGCCAGGCTGCTGGGTGGGCACGGGGGAGGAGGTGTCCAGCCACTCGGGGCCAGGGCAGAAGGGAGAGCCTGCAGAGCTGCCAAAATCCTCCTGCCTGGGCAGCTAGAGTGAGGGTGAGGGTCCAGCTTGAGCATTAGCAGGCTTCCATTAATCTGGGGGCATTGCTGATACCCAAACTTGTTGCAGAGTTGCTGGGTGTGCGTTGTCCTGTGGAGCAAGCCACAGGCTGGCTGTTCCCAAACCCCCGGAGCAGGCACGCGTGGGAGAAAGCTGCACAGCCTACAAAGAGATTATGGCCTTCTAAAATTTCCAGCCCATAATAACCGGTTGCCTCTTGTCAGTGCTGTCTTGATAATGAATAACCTCTACTGTTCTTGCCTCCCACTGCATTAAACGCACTCCCAATTATAAGAAAGCCTACTGCAGAATTTCTGCTTGTGCTTTCCACCAGCCAAAAGTCCTCACAGCCACTATTGCTAAGGATCAGCAGTCAGGTGAGCCTATCGGGTTCTGCTAATGCAAGTTTTTCTTTTTTCAGAAGGAAAAAAAAAAAAAAGAAAAAAAACTTTTTTTTTTTTAATTAAATATACAAATTTAAAAGACATGCCAAATGTTACCTCCTGTCATAAACTGCACATGTGCACATTCAGCAGTTTTTCCATGTCTGTATTGGAATGTCTTCACCCAAAGCAAATTGTTTCCACATACACCTAGGTCATTTCTACATTCATTCAGCCAGGGAAGCCTAGGTGATGAATTTTACAATATATGGGTGAAAGGCAACACCTAAAATAGCTGGACCAAATTATTTTATCTAAGACCTGCTTGTGAAGCTGGAATCATCTCAATATCCTAAACAATCTATATCTTTTAGTAAATACTGTAACTTATTTATAAGTAGAAGAAATTTACTCCAGCTCTTCCTATTCTTTTACTTGAAACAGCAGAGGTCATAAATAAATATGGTTAACATTCCAAGGGTTTGATCCCCCCGCCCCCTGCCAGAAGCATGGATTTCCCTTCTTCATTTTATGAAGAGTTTAGAACCAGATATTTTTCCTTCCAGCTTACCAAGGGATTAATAACATAAAACTTGGCAAGGAAATTGCCGTCTGCAAACTGGAGCTAATATTACTTGATGTAATCCAGATATAACAGTTCCCTGTGCAATCTGTACCTTGTGCAGTTTAAAGAACATAGGAACGGTTTAGTGGCCTGTGCAAATAAAGAGGAAGCAACTTTATTTGTGGGTATGAAGGAGGGGTTTTTTCCCCTGCAATAAGACAAGGTATATTTAACGCTGAGAAAATAGGATTTAAAAATAGCTTCAGTTCTGGAGAAAAGATCCACTTGAAAGAATATGAAATTTGGTTTGGGGTTGTTGGTTTTTTTCGCTTACGCCTTCCAAATTTATGTTTGTTCTGGACTGAGATGACACAAATCTTGGTGGTTTCTGTGCCTTGTAGGAAGAAAATGAAATTAGACGTTTTGGACCGTGCCAGCAGCAAATGCACAGCAGTAGCAGCCAAAATCTCGAGGTAGACAAGCCCTGCCACATCCCTCGGTTATCAGTGTGATTGAGAGGAGTGGGCTGGGGGGGTCATGTTGTCATAGTGCCTTATATCAAAACGTTGTCACTGTGAAACGTGAGTTCAGAGCACAAACGTGACATTTGTCGTCTGCTGCTCCTCTGGAAATACAGTCCTGACTTGGAGGTTTTGCTCCCTTACGCACACAAACGTACTGCTGGCAGGAAATGCGTAGCCCCAAGTGCTTCCTCAGCTGGGGCGTGCAAGAGGATTGGCTATCGGGCTGCTGTTAACCTACTGCCTTTTTAATCCTAACCTGAAGTTGTTTTTCATACACACACTAAATCACTTTTCTGAGGCTCTTTTGCATTATTACATATACCGAGGAGTCTGCACTTTCCTGCCTGTACGGTGATGGTGTGCACGATCATTTGAATTTGATCCAAGGATTTCAAGCTCTGGTTTTTTATACCTTTGATTTCTACGAGTCAATATATCTTTCCATATATCTGCAAAATACCTTCCTCCATCCTCAAGGGGAGAAATGGCTCACACACTTAAGTCTGGGTGAAGTCTTGTTTGTACATTTGCTGGTGCTCAGAAGGCATTCATACCAGCGTATACGTGCATCTCGTCATAGCAAACTGCTTATCTCAGGGTTTGACCACTGCATACGCACCACTTTGCAGTGCAGCTGTGATCAAAACTCCCAAGATTTCACATTAAGCCAAGGGCATAACCGTGTGTAAAATGGTTTGGCACCTTGCCACGGGCACGTTACTCTAACGCCTTTGAACAGAAACTGCTGGCCGTGTGTTTTACTGGTGGAAAGCAATTCTCTGAAATTCATTAGCTCGCTTGCTCAGCCCCTGTGCTGAACTGATGGGCTCCTTCATTCATATGAGCAGTGTAAAAAGAGAGCAGCAGAAAACAGGAAAATCAGCCAGACCAAAAAAAAAAAAAAAAAACAACCAGGAGGGGGGAGTGGGGGTCGGTAGATGTTCCAGTTCTGTCACTTAATAAAGCTCAGATATCCAAAGATGAACAGAAAGGGTGCACGAGTTTTTACAGTCTTTGGGGAATTTTGCTGTAATTTGCCAACAGATTTTGTAGGCTTTATGTTCACAAATGCTCATCTGGTCACTGAAACACACGTACACACTTTGGCAATGTGTAGATGACGTTGTATACACCTTCTGCTGAGATTTTTGGGTGCTGTCTTCAATAAACATTAGCAGCAGCCATATGCAATGCTAACTGCCGTGCTGCCTAAAAATCATAGGCTCTGTGGTATACTGTTACTTGATTTTCTTACTTCTTTCTACAAAAAATGTCAAGCATAGGCTTAATCCTGTAATTAAACAGAAACAAGATACTGTCCTTGACTGCAGTTTTTGACAAGTAAACAGGAGCATATTGTTTAAGATTAAGCCCATAGACAATAGAACTTTATAAAAATGCCATTCTTTGCTAAATACTGGAAATCATTTTGAAATCTCTTTGGTGATTCCCATTGATACTCCACGTTAGTGGAACTGGCAGTGCATAATCGCTTGATGTCTCTTCCAGTAATGCTACAATAGGAACCATACTCCTTAAATCACACTTTCTCTCATTTCATGGATCTGGTAAAATGCTAACATGTTTAACAGGATGAAACAGATTTTATTTATAATTCTATAGATAAATAGATTGTTATTCCAAAAACCTGGCGTGTTAAGAAATGATGGGATCTTTTCTGTAGGTATTTTAACCATTTATAGAGGAAGCTTAGTACTCTGGAACTCTCGAAGACACCAAAAGGAGTTATTCTGTATTAAATTCTCTAGGATTTTTCTGGAAGCGATTTGAACTATTAGGATTTATTTTAGTCTTTTGCTAATACAAAGAAAAGCAGTAATGCAGATTTGAGGGTAATCTTCCTCTGAATGCTATCTATAGTCCCAAATTCAGCAAAGTACTTTAACATACGTCCATTCCTGTTACCAACATCATTTCAACCAGTGCTTTACCTATCCCATTCAGACGCACATATTCCACGTGCAATTCGTATTCCCTGGCACCACAGAGATGCACACATTCTTGCATCCACTTTGATCAAGCCATCCCTCTCCAAGAGGGAGTGCTCCACAATTTAAAGACAATGAAATCAATGCTAGTTGTTACGGCTGCAGCTTGAAAAAAAAAAGGAAAAGGAAAAAAAAAAAAACGTCCTGGTAGCATGGGACTTGACTTTCCATCCCAGTGTCAGAGGGAATGCTCTCATGTAAAATTAAGCATGTGTCTGTCCTTGTCATGTGTTTGAAAGGTACTTGTATTGAATGTTTTTCGCAGAGGGGTTGTCCGGCAAAGTCAGGCAGAAAGATTTTCTTGTCTGAACCTCACGACTCTCTCAGGCAGCTGCCTTTCCTCCTCAACTGTTTGGCTCTGCAGAGTATTACTGGTTTCTCTTTTGGGCGCTTATGCTTAGCACTGGGTGAATTCATTCTTATTATTATTTACAAAAGCAGCCTTTTATATTTTACCATCATCATAAGTAAAACAAATCATCTACGTCTCCATAACTGAAAAGCACTGTACTTAATGCTCATTTTTCACTCCGTGTTTGTTTAGGGTTTTGTTGACATTTTGCGTGTTCAGGCTCTTTTTGGCAAGAAGAATGATATATGTCCTGCGTACTCGGGACAGTGGCTGGCTGAAAGCAATTTGGCAATAACCGCATGGTTCCGATTCCAGCTTGAAACCCTACAAGAACTCTCTTTTTCACCCATCAGTTATATTTCTTTAAACTGTACCAATGGAATTAGCACAAATACAAAGACCTGTAGTCAGATCTTGCACAACGTGCAGTTGTCGTGGCACTTCTAAAGCTCGCTCTGCTGGCAGCCGGTCAGCTACCATGGTTTATAACCTGCAAGGTCTTCCCCGCAAAGAGGAATGGATGTAGGCTGAAACCCTTGCTTTATTTTGAGCATGTATTTTCGTTTAGATATTTTGCTGTGAAAATATAAGAGAGGAAAGCTTTTCAGGACCAGCTGCACTGAAATCAAAGATCATGTTTTAAACTACTCATGCAAAGCTCAGGATCACACTTTGCCAAGGCTGTGAAGCTGTCTGTGTAACTAGAGCATCTGAGCATTGAAGGAAGATAACTGCACATATAATTTACTTATATTTGTGAAAAAATATTTGTGTTCATAGCTGTTAGAACCATTCTTCAGGCATTTTTCATACTGGAATGGCCTTACAAGCTGAGGTGTTGCTATACTGATGCAAAGGTTGTGAATAATAATTGAATATGTAGGTATATCCATTTTATTTGCCATTGATAAATTACCTTATATTCCCCTTTCACCAGGTGATATCACTACCCGTATCGCAGGGTATTTTTAATGGAATGACAAGAGTAAGACTTTGTCACCCGTTAGTACAGGTAACATGACTGTCTTCCTACTTGTATCAGGAGTCCTGAAAGGTGATCAGGGCTTTACGGGAATGAGCTTCTGTGGAACCAAAACCTGCCAGTTTTGTGTCATCTTGTGTCATTTGAAAGAAATCTAGCTGGTGTCAGAAAGGGAATGTGGTGTTGATTGGTTCATATGTATGAGAAACTTCATTGTGTTCTCCTGAACTGGAAAACTTGTGTTGGGTAAATCTGTCCTGCATTCCCTTCTACCCAAACGTGAAGTATTATAGCTGAAATGAAGGAAGCTGCAGTCCAATGAATTTCTTTAGTGAGTGAGTTTAATGTGCTTTGAAATTGGGTCCTGTGGAAGTCATAATGTAGATGGCAGCAGGTCTTTTGTGACGTTTGCTGTTTGATAACAAAAACTGCAGCTCACTTTGCAGACAAAAAACAAGGCTCCGAACCGGTCTGCAGCCTGGTTTGGATAATCTGATATCTACATTTTCAGACATCCGTTTTATTTGTTCAAAAACTACACCTGAGTGCATGTGCTGTGGCATTGACATCAGACTCTATCTACAGGTGAGTGACGTGGATGAGCAGACTGAAGTGGTCAGGGCAAAGGCTCCTAGACCCACATCATCAGCGAGCTGTGGGTTTCTACTCTGGGCCACACCACGCGCCTGTGGCTCGTGGTAGCCCACAGGGGTGCTGAGGAGCCCCGTTGTGTCCCAGGTGTGCAGCCAGTGCAGAGCGGCTGCAGGGCACCACCCGCACGGCCCCTGCTCCCCACCTCCCAGCTCAGCCCCGGTACCTGGCACAGGCATCCTTGCAGGATTCGCAGCAGCGCTGTGCTGCTGCTGCTCCCAGCCGAAGCGCCGCTGTCAGCATGACCGGGACTGAATTGTAAACCGATCTCCTTTAGAAACAAATGAAAAGGTTTTTATGTCAGAAGGACTTCCGTCTCCCTTTTTGATTTGATAGAGAGCTCTTCCCAAATGCAAGGAGCCAATTGGAATCAATTGTATATTATTTACAAAGAAACTGAGCACCTTGAGGCTGGAATCAGGAAGTCCTCTGAGTGTGGAAATGCTTAGTACATCATAGGTCTAACAGGAAACAAATAAACAAACAAAAAGTATTGATTATGATGGGAGAAATGTCCCCAGAGCGTGCCTGCATCATTCTGCTCCCACTAGTCATTTAGCCGAAACAGAGGCAACAGAAAGAGCAAACAGATGTTTTCCAGAATGATTAAAAAGCTCAGCTACTCTCCACTTCTTTATTCATGTCTCACAAACATTTCTTCTTAACATCTATAATAACAACACTTTTATGGGGACTGTGTTAGCCTTCCTGATCATCCCTTTTTCCCCCTTTACTTCAGTCTATTAAGAATTGCGGCCAATTGTATCTCCCTGCTGTATATACACCACACCTCTTACCTCTGCAAACTTCCCCTTTATTAACAGACAAACTCAAACTCATCATTTTTTTCTCAGCTTAGTAAAAATGGTTGCTAGCCCTGAAGACCTTTGGTTGGTTTCTCAACTTGGCCGTTACAGTAAGCAAAATACAAATGGCTTTAAACCAGGGCCCAGAAGAGCTTCAGCTGCTCTTTTACAGCAGATCAGTGTCAAAGGGCCAGAGCAGGATTAGGCATCCTATGTCTCGTACTGTGCCTTCTGCAGAACGGTACTGCAGTCTCTGGGCACTGAGCATGCTCTAGTCTTGTTATTTTCAATTTACAGTGCTTGACATCTTCCGTGGGAGAGTAAGGATTCCCCCTTTGTCTTCTTCTGAAGCCTTTGCTTTAAAGCGTTTTCCGTCCAACAGAAGCCTCAGACAAGCCAGAGGAATGTGCTCTGTAAAGCCCAGCAGTTGCCCAAGGAGTTGCCACTGCACAGCAATAGCGAGACCTCAAGATCAGAAACTCAGAAACGAGTGTTTCCAGTTGCAAAGAATTGCAGTCCTGGCACTTGGCCACCAGCCTGTTCCCGAGCTGTTTTCATTTGTGCTGAATGTCAAAAGAATTTGAGGATGTTTATTCCATTTTTGTTTTGTTTTGTTTTGTTTTTCCTGAGTGAGCAAGTCCTGCCTGCGGGGCTTCATTTACATTAAGTACATCTTTACTTTTTATTCTATAATTAGCAGAGAAAGGGTCTGTTAGTAAAAGAGGGGAAAGAAGAAAGGACTGAGCAGTGCAGCATTCGCATGGATTAGAGATTTACTTTGGCAAAGGTCTTCATCATGACGTGTACTTGCATCACAGGTGTTTTCCCAAAGCATCTCGGCTGCCCAGACAAGATGTAATGGCAGCAACTCGTCTGCGTGCTCCGTCCTGCTGGAGCAGGGCCAGTATTTTCCTTACACACAAAATAACTCTAAATATATAAATATTTAAAAGGCTGCACTCTCTAATGTTTTCAATGACAAAAGCGATTCGGGGTTATCCTTATTTAAGCTGTCGGAGTTCATTCTGACATCGCAGAAGGCATAATCTTGAAGCCCAAGTGAAAGGCAGAGAAGACCCAGGGTGTGCTCAGAGCTTTCAGTTGAGTCACTTCTATCTTTAGCTCCTTGCCTGCAGAAGAGTGACTGAGCTCCTGCCTCCCTCCCATCCTTTTTAGATCAGATCTGCTGGGAGCAAGATCTCCTGGGCTGGGGAGCGTCTTTGACGGCTGTTGGCTGATGTTCATGTCGTTTGGGTCTGAGTGACCACTTCAATAGTTATCATAGATGGAAAGGTTAACAAGCAGCGTGTAAAGCTGAGAACACTGGTAGGCTTGTCTTATTGCTGCGAAAGTCTCTGAAATCCTTGAATGCGAATTTCCCTGGAAACTTGTATCATGCTGGGAACACTACCTCTGGTCTGCAGAAGTACAATTGTGCTGACATGGGGCGGTGCACTAAGGTTGCCGTATTGTAGCTGAAGCCAGCGCTGTTTGGTTGGCGTGTTGCTCTGGAGTCTGGAAGCGAAGTCAAGCAGACTCCTCTGCTCTTGAACAGGACCATTTGTAAGAGCCTGAGACGTTGGTGACTGCGTTCTGAATCTGTTCCAGCAATTACATCAATCACCAGTACGTGCATAAGAGTTTAATTGGATTAGAGCTGATGAACTGGTTTAGTGATGGTGACATAGGTTATGAATTACTTGCAAACCATAATCTGATGTTGCAGCAATCTTGTATGAGTACCAGGGTGTTTTTTCTGTGAAATTTTCGCAGCTCAGTATCTTCAATTAATCTGTTTACTGCCGTGGGAGAGGTGATTTGAGGCATTGCCCAGGTGAAACAACACACGAAGTCACAACAGCCATCAGCAGCTGAGACTGAGACAGAGAATGCTTTTGTAGAAAGTCAGTGTCAATATTTACAAGGGTTTGGATTTTTTATGCTGATCGTCATCATTCTGTGGGCCTTGAAGTAGATATGAGACACCTAAAAAGAGTTACTATCACCATCTTCACTGTTTAGTAGGCGTTCATCTATAGCAAGCTCATCTAAACAGGACAGAGGGCAGAGGTGTGGTGTGGTAGGCGTTTAACACATGGTGTTCGTGGCAATTTATGTGGAGGGTGATGGGGAGATGCCGATATTAGATGAAAGATTTGATTTGCCCCGTAGAAACTCTGCTGTTGGTTGTTGGCTACACAATGCAGTGAGCCAAGAGGAGCTCACTCGGGGACGGTTGCGCTGCGCTGCTCTAGCCAGCGCGTTCTCACGGCAGCAGAGCCGGGGTTAATCCAGCTGAGCAGATCATGGCTGTGCTCTGTGGTCTGTGAAAGTGGTTTTGAGTCCCCATCCTCTGTTTTCAATGAACTTAGAAATCTGTACAATTAATTAGGACCTGAACCTGCAAATCGTATGTGAAATTGTACCCTGTGAAGTTGTCCTGCTGGCTTTGGGGGGGTGGTTTTTCTGGGAAAGATGGTAGCAGTGCACATGCTTATGTTGTTAGGACCTTTACCCTTCAATGAATAATGTATGGCTGCCCTGTAGTGATACCAAACTTCATGTCATTACTTGTTCAGTGTGTTTCAGATAACACATAATTGCAGCGTTGAGGGGAAACAATGGTTTGCTGTTTGCTTCAGCCCTTTGAATTCTGTCCTGCAACCCTAAGAAAAAGTGAGGTTTGTAGGTAAGCAGGAGAGTGAAATGGCAGGCTAGGCTCCTTCCCGTGCGTGTCACGGCCGTGTTCTGTATGCTCCTGAGGAACTAGCAGTCAAGTCAGTACCTGTCCCACACCAGCCTTACTGGCTGGGTGATGCGGTTAGGAGCGCTGCTTGTGCAAGGAGAGGTTGAGGGGTGCACCCGAGAGATCCTGCTCGGACAGCATGAGTCGGTCTTGAAATTGAAGGATAAGAGAAAAAGAGAGAATAGCTCAATAAGCATTTGTTTCCCTTTCAAGTGACAAAGAGTAGCAACTCTGTGGGAGGAAACTGTAATAAATTCTCCTGAAATACTACAGGGTGTCAGCTGAAAGCATCCAGCATCTAGGAGGACAAGGCAGCTGTGGGAGCTCTTCCTAACAGATATGCAACAACTTAAGAGTTGGCAACGTGAGGTCTATGTGCAGTCATCAGCTTAGCTGCTGCTGGGGAAATAGGCTCTACACTTTGGCATCTGGGCCCTGGGGTTGCTGGCCAAGAGTAAGACAATTTACCGCTGGAGTGGGGCTGCTTGCCAGACGGATAAGCCCTTCCGAACTGAGCTCAGACTTCCTGACGTCTCCCACTTCTGCCCGTGCTTAGCTAAGAGCTGTGGCTGGGACCTTGTTGGAGGACCCCGCGGCAGGAAATCCAATGCAGTGAGTGTAGCTGGTGCACGGGCAGGGGCATGCAACGTCCCAGCGTTCGCTCAGCGTGGTCCCGCAACGGGCTCTTAGAGCTGGTATGTGCAGCACCTGCAGCATCTTCTGTGCTGCTGTGCACCTAATCCCTAACGTTTGGCTGCCCGATCTGCAAGGCTATTGAAGCCACAAGATATTCACTCTAATATTGGGAATAAAATATTATAGTAATGGAGCGTTAATATATCATACGTACACGTGTGTGTGTTTATGTGTATATATATATAAAAGTGTTGGGATTACTACATGTTTCACAATTGCCATCTGTTAGGATCATTCTGCAGAACACAGAGGAAAGCAAACATACAAGCCATCTCCCTCCCTTTCAAAAAAAAAGTGTTCTGGAGCGGGACAGATTATCATGACGTTTGTTTCTAAAGCTCTATCTTGTTTGAAGAAAGAATGCAAAACCAACTGCATCATACTCATTTTCTTCTTTCCAGGACGCTCCTGGGATTTCAGTTTGTGGTAAGGCTATTATAACCCTGAGGCTTAAATCCCAAAGCCACTAATATTCTTTGGTCTGCCCTGCAGCTATAACGTCCCAGTGGGTGGCTATCAGTCTGCAACCGAGTCAGAGCGGTGTGGCTTCTCCTCTTATTCCTGGTGTTTATGTATGGCTTCTCCCGTTATTCCTGTCATTTTTGGAAGCAGCAGGTATTGAACTCCATCTCATGAGCTAGGACTTGGGTCTGAGCATGCATTTTAACTCTGAGCACTGCTGCAAGCTTGCAAAGCATGCTTCTGTAAACCTGTGCTCGTTCTGTAATCTACATCTAGGGGCACCTCTCCTACTTTGCATACCGCAGGTGAGCTAAACCAGCCACTGGCACTCTGCAGTCCAAACAAGTGAGCGAGCAGTTTGGTGCTCAGAGCTTCCATTTTGCCTTGAGCTGCAAGTTTGCACAGCTTGTGTGCAATTGACTTGCTTCAGAATAAGTTTCAAGTGAAACTGGTTTAATTGCAGGTAAATCTGCAGCAGGCAAATTGAGATTTCTCAGCAGCCAGGCTCCGAGGTTGCTGCAGCATCATGAGGAATAAATCATCTTGCAGGCTAATAGTAAATTCAGGGCTCTACTGGCATATTTCTTCTAATAGTTAAAACAGGGGAGCGCTAGAGACAGTTCTTAAATTGTACTCACCCTTGGCTGTAATGGAAAGCAAATAGCCTTCAACCTGATACCACAAGGTGTAGAACCGAGGGGAGCTGTCAGGGCTTTATGCATGGGAAAAGACGGCGTATATCTGCACTTGTGTTTTCAGGATAAAACCCTCATGTCTTGGAACCATACCCTGGCATACCTACATGCTGTTATTTTGACTGTTTGGTACAGACCTGAGGACCTGGGTCCAAGTGAAATGTGACCCACTGTATTAAATTGGTCTGTATCATTCCCCAATTAGATATTTAAAGAAGGCAACAGACTTCATGCCAGGCATTTGATCTTCTGCAAATACTGCGGAGTTGTGCAACAGAAGGAAACAATCTCTGAAGATTGAAGCCTGATGGAGAAGAACAAAACAAAATAAAATTAAAGCTATTCCATGTGATTTCTTTACAGCAAACGTTGCAATACCATTGCTCTCACTGCCAGTCACGGTCTTCCTCTAAAGCTCTTACAAGCTGAGATAAGTTATTTTAAGTAAGAATTTACATTTGGCAGATAATACTAAACTATGATTGCATAGAAAAAGCTTCAAGCATGCTGACATTTCACACCTGCTTCTGCATCTGACTACCACAACTGGCACTACGTAGCAATGTCAATACGGAGATGGTTTGCTTCTAGACTCTTCTGATGCAAAGTTTAATAACTGTAAAATACAAAGCAAGCCGTTCTTTGTTGTTGTTTTCTTTCTGTTTTCAGGAACATAAAACAAAGTCTAGCTAGCATATTACCGTATCTAACAAAGAACAGCAGATAAGAAATATTGGATCAAACTCTTTTCTTCTGCCTGATGTCAGGAGCTCAGTAAGCATGGAAAATTGAAAGGGATCTGTTAAAACAAATTCAGTCTTCCTTGCAGCTACCAAAAACAGTTCTTCAAGGCTGATGAACTAAATTCAGAGTAACCCTTCGCAACATCAACTGCAGAGCCAAAAGGTTGTAACTCACTGCTGTTACTGCGCGCCGCTGCCCTCCCTCCCTGCCTTCCCCAGAACCTCAGCTTTGCTTCTCAGCACGTAATTTCCATGGCATTCTTTGGTGTCCCGAAGAAGATGAACCTTAAACACTCAGGATATGCAAGTGATTCTTTATGCTCTGCCTCTTTTAGAAAAGTGTAACTATAAGCCATGATTGCTACAGAAAACAGAAACATTTTAAAATCGTTAGCTTGCATTAGCTTTCAGCTGCTCAGGTGGCTGTATTTCACAAGTCACCAGAGTAAACAGAAACTTTCTTATTCATAGAAGCTGCCTTCAGATTTGAAGGCAGGCCAATAAAAGAAGGAACTCCAATTTCTGTGACAGTCAAAGCTGTGTAAGTCTATGTTTATCTGTAAACTTTCTCTCTATTTATACATGTAATTTTTGCATTTTCTGCCAAAAAGCTGATAAATCCAGAATGGCCCTAGCTAAGTCCTCAAGGAGGACTTAAAAATAGCTAAGAGAGGAACTGTGGAAAAGAGGAATTTGCTAGTAGTGTAGCACTTTTGTTGAGCCGGAGCTCCGGGTAGAGGGGAGAAATCTCCCTTGGCTGCTGTGAGCGGACGGCAGGACGAGCTGCGCGCTGGGGGCCGGGGGGGAACCAGCTTAACCTTGTGCCAGAGGGATCCGTTATCATTGAAACCAGGGAGAGAATAAAGGTCTCTTTTGTTTGCAACTAGCCACACCGCCCCAGCGGAGGAAGGTTTTATGGCTGGACCGGAGGGATAAGCTTTCATCCTAAAAGGGAAATTGCCACGAATCTGTCTGGGGAGGGGGAAGGTGATGGAGGGTGGGTGGCTGCAGAGAAGAACGAGCCTGGTGTTCCTGCACACAGCACATCGGTAGCGTGGTTATTATCGTTTGGAAGAGTCTGTGTTATAAACTTCTGTCTTGAGGTTTTGAAATGCGTTCACACCGATGTAATCGCAGCAAACTCATCTGAACGACATTATCTTAGGCTATGCATCCACGGAGAAAGGGTGTAGGAATGATTAACTACCTAAAGGTTCTTGTGAGTTATGTTTAAAATTGAAAATACTGCTTCTACATAATGACTTACGTGGCTCATTTTGCAGACATACGGCTCATTCTCCATGTGCTATATCACGAAAAATGTAGCTTGAAACATTGCTGTGAAGCAAGATGTTTGTGATTATAAACACAAATTACTTAATTACATCAGTATTTGTTTCAAAGATAAATAAGCGGGAACCCTTAAACTATCTTCTGGTTAGGGACAACAACAAGATTGTGTTTTATATCTGTATCTATGAATGTGTGCGTGTATGTGTCCAAGTATATGTGTGTGTGTGTGCGTGTAGCGTTCCCAGACAGCAGGATGCAGGTGGCTCGTTTGGAGTCCCAAGAGCTCGATGTACATCCTGAAGGCAAGCAGATTGGAGGAGATGATTGGTGCATCGCTCTTGTAAGACTGGGAAACCCTGCCAGCAGCGCAATCAGTTAGTAAAAACTGTCCGTGAGAAACAGGTTGTGTAAAGCATAGCAACAGCTCTGCAGCTTTCTTTATGACAGGTATGATGTCATGGATTTTCCACTGCCACTCTCAAACCCAAATGAGCCCATGGAGGACTGCTAACGAAACTGATCCCATTTTCCTGGAAAAGGCTGTTCCAGAAGCACTTGGTGCTGCCAACATTGGTGTCAGGAGGATCGTGAAGTAGGAAACATGTATTTGTAAGCATAGCCAAGCCTCGCTTGCTGCAGGAGGGTTGCTCTGGGGGCTGGAAGGGTGGCAGGATAGTTCTTTGTCAGGTCACAGGCTTTGTTGTGGGATTACATGATGAGTGAAATGTGTTATGCACAGCCAAGCCTTGGGCATGCAGCACTTGGGACTGCCAGTCAAATCCACTCTTGCTCTAACAGTGATGGTGCAAAGTGCCCTGGTTTCAGCTCAGGAACAGGACAAATAAAAGGGCTGTGCTCAGGAGCAGCATGGGTTGTGGGTTGTAGTGCTCCCAAGGCATCCCTGCCAGCACCATTCCCAGTGCAAGAGCTGCAGGGTTAGCCAAAGCGGGCCAGAAGGTCCCAGACCTCCCGAGTCTCCAAAAAGACACCAGAAATCTCACAGGGAAGAAGACATCTGCTCTATCTCATCGTCTTGAGTTGTTACAGAAACCCCAGAGGAACTTCAGAGATTTGGCAGATAAGGTAGATAAGATGCAGCCAGACACGTTAGGACCAGAATGCAGTGCTGGGCCCTGGAGATAGGGGAAGGATTCAGAAAGAAGATACATCATTTCTTCAGATATACTTCATCTCTCTTTTTCGTTGCATAATTCCTTAGTGAGCATTCCCTATGCTGGAAACTGTCAGTATCTTGAGGGTTAGTTGCCTTTCTCCTTTTGCTGGTGAAACACGCAGCCACAAGTAAAAGGTTGGGCATGCAGGTTACTCTAATAACAGCGAGTATTTCAACCCGTAGTGATGAACTTCAGTGTGAACCATTGTTTTCTGAAAGAGTCTTACTGCTTCGTGAGCCACAGGAGGATTTAAATACAGGCACTAATGGTACTTACGTCCTCTTTTCAAGATTGCAGCTCAGCCAGTTAAACACAAGATGCCCATCCTCATGAGCTGCTGCAAAAATGGTTAATACGGAGCCCTAGAAGTAAAATCATTTTGATGTCTTTTTTCAGTCATATTTCTGATAAAACACTTCAAGTATTTTGTATGTGTAGCGTTGTCCCTGTGCTGTTTAAGTGGGACCAGTAGACTGAAGTTAGCGAGGTGAAATCAAAGCACACAAAATTGCAGGCTAAAGTAAATCCAGGGCAGGAACTCTCTTCCTTTGCACAAAGCCAATCGTTTTAATAGTGAATAAAAATATTTTCATAGTGTTATTTGTATATCCAAATGAGGTCTGAAGCTACAAGAGAAATGATGCTAGAGATTAGACTTGCATTATTGCCAGTATTTTCTCTTTACAGTTTTTGTAAACGTCTTTTAAGGCTGGTTATTTTTAGTAGAACTCTTAAGACTGTCCTTAGGCAGAAATACCGGAATCAAAGATACATCTTATGTTCTATATGTTTAGAATATTATATTGTTATAATATAATGTATATATTACTATCAAGTCAAGAATCTCTGCAGGAAATCTAAATGAAATAAAGAGCTGCTGAGCAATCAAACAGATTTGTTCTTCTAGCACCAACAAATATCTTGACAAGAACGTTTCGTTGCAGGTTTAGAGGGAAAAAAAATCCTTTACAGAAGCAAGAACAAAAAGATCAGATGGTTTTGTGTTACGTTTTAAACAGACTAAGTGGACAAAACATTGTCTAGCAAATTAGCGCTTGGTTCCTGTTGTTTGGTAATAAGGGATTCGGTGTTAGAATCGTGGCTTGACTGACAAGACCTGGGAAAGCTCCTTGGCAAAGATCACTCTAGGAACTTGGCCTGTGTACAGTGAAAATACACTACAGATGTATAAATTATGCAGGTTAGGACAGTGCTGGTCAAAACCTTCCACACGGGAGTCACGTGGGAAAGAAAGTCTAGACATCACAGATTAACTTACTTCATCTAAAATCATGCCACCTAGAAATTGCCTAAAGCCACATCTGCACGAGTACACATACAGGATTTTGTAACCAATTGTGTCTACTAGATTTTCAAAGAGAGAACAACCAAAGGATTTTACCAAATTGCTCTACTGGTAAAGCTTACGTATAATTTTAGTTATAGTATGTACAACTTTTTAGGCAACCAACAAATTAAGATAACCAGATAGAAAAAGTCTATATTTTATTACAAAAAGTAGCCTGCAAATAAGTGCAAATTGCTATGGTTCTCCATTTATTCATTTATTTATTTTTTGTAGCTTCAAATAAACTTAATCAAACAAGAATCCAAATTCTTAATTATTATCACACAAGGCCAAATCGGATAATTGATTTCTCTAACAATTTTAGTCAAGGACATAGGCTTTTCTGCTGGGGAAGCAAAATCAGGGTGAGAATTTCCCTATATTTCTTGAGAACTGTAGGGAACTGTGTATGGAGCTATGGTCATTTGTGGGAAGCAGGAAAAATTGGAGGGCTGATAGTGATTTACATATAGTATGAATCCGTAATATATTGCCTACAGGTTTCTCAGAGCTTTGGAGTTGAGTCTTGTTGGCTGTGCCCCTTTTGATAGTTGTGGATAGTGAGTTTGTGAGGTTATGCGATGCCCGTGCCCAGTTCAGACAGTCGGGTCCTGATGGCCCTTTTTGGACCCACGTGCTCAGTCCCAAGTGGAGGCTGCAAAGGGTCCAGAGAATCTGCCAAGTAACTGAGCTGTTCAAGCGTCGCAGCAGACTGTAGGGAGAAGAACTGCCAAATCTGCTTGAAAGTCCCGTGAGTCTGTCTGTGCTCTGTCTGCTGAGGAAGAGACTTACCTGGACAGCTGAAAACTGGCTTGCATTTGGACATTGTCCACATATGGACAGCAAGGCTGTGAAATGGCTTGGTTAGCTGCCAGCGTGAGAGCGCTATAGATGGGAACTGTGCTGGCAGTAGCTCTATTGTGAGGCAGCTATTTTGGAAGATTGCAACAATTTTTCCAGGTACCATCTCTTTGCTTCCTTCTGCCGTCTCCCCCTGCCCTCAGGATGCAAATTCTCCACTCCGGCATGCTCAACACAAGTATGCGTATCAAAGGCTTCAAGCATTAAATCTAAACCTTCCTGTGTGGTCTCAGCTCTTGCAGGCGATGCTAATGTTAGTCACTGCTGTAGCCCTTTTTCTCAGAGCTTCTCTGGTGGCTTTCATCCTCTCCAGCAAGCGCATTTCAGCCAGCTGCTCCTGCTCTGGAGGGAACCAGCATCTGCCAGGGCACTCTTCAGTGGGTACAGCCACCCGCTTAGCTGCAACAGCCTCTACGCCTCAGTTTTGAAATTAATAGTCTGGGAGAACTAATGAGCTTTTGCTGGCCAGGCCAGCGCACATTGATTGGAAGTGTCTTCGAACAAGTTGGTGCAGACTGTGTCCAGCCCTGAGCTCCACTTCTGTTTCACGGCAAACACAAAATCTCTCTCAGGTATGCATTAAACTTTCAAAACACTCCATCATGCTACCTGAAAAATAATCTCTTTCATCCTAAAGTATGGTGTTTGCCAGCTTCCAGCTAATCTGGACTCCATAAATACAGATATGAAACTGTTTACATGTCTAGACTAAAGCTACATTTTTAATTGAGAGATTTCACCAGCAGTCATGATGGATATACCAAATTTTGACCAAACTTCTGGAACCAAAGTACAGTGATGCCTGTCTTGGGTGGCAAATGAACATAGGACAAAAAGGCAGAAGGGTCAAAGAGTGGGGGGGGTGATATATACAAGGGATGGCATAGTCTTTCAGAATGCAGCAGAGAAAGAGATTCCTCCAGTACTTTTCTGCTTTTTAATTAATAAAAAAGTAAAAGACTCATCTCACTATGCTGACCACACAAACAAGGCCACTTCTGCCATCAGTTAAATCAGATATTGCAAGTTTGTGGTATAGATCGTGATATTTTAGCTGTAATAATGCATATTGAGGCTCAGCTTGGTTTTCTGTAAAGCCAGCCTGGGAAACAACACACTCGAGTGCATAGGGACTTTGTTCCTGGGAAAAGTTATTAAATGCTATGAAGCTTAAATGTTTTGGTTGCTAATACATCCTTAGATTAAACGCTTGTTCAACTGGGAATGAAATATTTGTGAGAAGGTATTTCACAGAAGATAGTGAACATTTACATTTAGATTCTAAATCAGTTGAGGTAGGGAGAACCTAACTTACAACATACCCAGAGGTGTCCTGTGTGAGGCAAGAAGGATCTGATTTTTCAAGTTCATGGACTTTCAAGATGAAGTCCAGGTTGTCAAGTCAAGCAGTTGGAAAATAAGAACTAACAGACGTCATTTTCCAGTTGGTATTCTGGCCAGCTGCAACTCCCCTTCCAGGCACCTCCTGGCCCCGCTGCAGGCACCAGTCTGTGTGGCACTAGTTCCCCTAGAGACAATGCTTGATGGGATTAACCTTTGGCATTCCTCCCCAGTGCCACCCTGGTTTCCCCACGGGACGTGGCGATGAGCATCCACGATGTGCTAGCCAGAGTCACGCTGTGCTGGTCGGTTCCTGGGCTTTTCCTCTGCTCATCAAAATAGGTTGGATGAGCTCAGCAGGAACCTGGACCACACTCCCCGTCAGCCCTCTGGCTTATAGAAACCAGCTCCATATCATGGGGGATAACAGTGGCATATAATTCTTTTCATAAGCTGCTCAACCTTCATTGCTGAACTGTTTCAGTCCTTGGCCTGTGGTGTTTTACTGGGAGAGTGTTCAAGAACTTTTCTTCTTTGATGGCTCATTTCCATCCAGTTCATGTCTATTTGCTACATGTATGTGTGTATATATAGTCATTTAGCTTAAATGGTTCTCATATGTTCCTAATGTTTAGCTCATAGTGTATTTATGGAAAGCAGCTATATTGCTTCTCAAGCTTTATTTTACTAAGCTTAATGCATCGAATCTCTTCCAGTCCCCCATAAAACAGACTTCTCTGTTCTTGTGCACTTTGACATAATCTTGCTTTAGTAAGAAATGACTGTTAACTCACTTCAAGATAAACTCCAACTAATACTTTAACAATCACACTAATACTTCTTTGTTTCTGTCCAAAATATCTTGGTCGAAATACACTAGGCTCCATTCTGATTCTTCCACAGCTGCATTAGAGTGGTTTAGTTATCCTGTGATCGAGTAATACTCAAAGCATTTTCTCTCCTTCTGCCATTTAATTTCCCGAGTTCCAAGCTCAAGGCAGAAATCCTTGCTCTCGGTTCCAGAGTACTTGTTCTTGCCAAATTTCATCTTATTTCTGTTACAGTTTGCAAGTGATAAATTCTTCTTGATCCACTCTCTATTGATTATGCCTTCTGGCTTTAGGGCACTACCATACTTCGTTAATATCCTTGATGTCTTTGTGCCAAAATCACTAATGAAAATATCAGTTCCAAGAGCAGTTCCTGAAGCACTCAATAAACCATCTTGTTCAAGTTGGATATCCTTAGCTTATTACGCTACACGAAGCTGTGGATCTGCCACCACCCCCTAGCAACTCTTAAATACTTCTGGAGAGAGGGACTTGGCTAGAGTTACATACGGTTTGTTGATGACTCCAACGTAACTAAGATTTTACCCCTAAAAGCAAATAAAAACAAATTTTAAAAAATCCTATCAATGCAGAACTTTTTTTTTTTTTTTGAAACCATTGCGACAGCATAACTATGCTGAAGCCATGAAGAACATCACTCACCAACCAAACGTTATTTGTAGTTGAAATCTGCCATTCTTCTAAGTATGTTTAGATCCTCCAATACTTAATCCTTTCATCATGAATCTCAAAACTTTCCCCAGCTCTGCTTAGTGCATGCGAGAGGTATGTCAAGGATCATGAAAAATTACAGTGTTTTGATAATCTCACTTGGGTTTGAATTTCAGTTTTCAGGTCCATTGAAACTTACAACTTAGCTTAAAATTCAGAGAATGTGAATTCATGAGCCGCTTTCAGCTGCTTGCCTGGCTATGCGATGTGCTTTCTCCCTCTTCTTTTCACTGCGAACCAAAATGCACGGTAAAAGGAAGGGGTTTTGACTAAGTCTTTCTTCACACTTGAAATAAGTTAGTCATGCTACCTCCTGCCAAAATGAGAGGGTCACAGCAACGAACTTTGCAAAAACTGATTTGCATCATCTCAGGACAGAGGGAGTGGATGAAGCATATCAGTGCTTCATGTATCTTCTATCTTTATAGAAAATAATTGTACGGAATAATCAATAAATCATTTTAAAAAAAAAAAGAGGAACTTTAGTTTTTATCAGAAAAGAATTAATGTACTTTAGAGTATTAAAGGCATATGCCAGTCTAACTAAATGGGTTTGAACATGACCTACCTCAAATCTGAAATGTTATCTCCACCTCTAAAGAATGCAATATTATGAGAGCTCTATGCTCCATTTAGTTCTAAAGGATGAGCTGTCCTTGAAAATCCTTTTCATTCCAATTCTTTACTTAAATTTTGGTTGTGATTTTGTTGCCTGGCAAGTTAGTCTTAGACGAAAACTTGTTTTGTGTCAGTTCAAAGGTGTACACGCAAGCTAGTGCTTTCTGATAATGTACGTTGCTTTGATGGTAACTGGCAGCCATTACTATCAGATTTGGGATCGTGGAATAGCCAGTGCTGGCACCAAAAGACGTCCTCGTAAACCGCAAGATCTCCATATTATAGTTTCTCGTATTTCTTTTTCATATTCTGGATGGCTACTAGAAAAGCTGTAATCAAAGGATGAAATACAGCATAGCAGTCCTATCTTAGAAATGTAAACATAGCTGATAGTATTTAGTATAATCTGATATTCAGGAAACTATTTATGAGTATTGGATTTTTAGGAGGAAGTTTGCCCTGTGTAGAAGACCAGCACAAAAGTTAGGCAACACTTGAGTGCCATTTTGGCCTTTGAAATGGAAACTTAATAGGTGTCCAGTCCGTGGGTACCCAGGGAGAAGAGGTCTGGGCACTGGGAGCAGAGCTGGAACGTGGATGTGCTTTAAGCAGAAGCTCTGGGAACTGACCAAAAACCAGTCTGCCTTTGAGGAGTGCTCTCTTCATAAAGCTAGATACTTTCTTATGTGAGAGGTGATTTAATAAAATCTGATCTCCTGTAAAATTGTTCATAATATATTTTGAGGTGTCTGCCTTTCATAGCTGTATCTTGCAAAAGAAGGTGTACGGTCAGGTTAAGGAAAGGTTTGCCCATCTCAGCCCCTCTAGCAGCAACGGGCCAGCCTCAGAGATAAGAAATTCCCTTCTGGAGCAACCTGAGAAGCCGGATTTCAAGCCCATGCAAAAGTTTTCCTCGTGTTTAGCTTGAGTTAAATCAAACCAAGTCCAATTCTTTTTTTTTTTAACAAGGCAGCTCTTCCAGCTGCTCACTGGAGTTCTCATTCTTGTCCGTGTTGTTGCTAGTGAGTAAGAGTTGTTCGTAGTGTCTGCATCTCAATTGGGAATACATCCCTTAGCTCTGGGGAACAGCTCTTCTGGGATCCGGAAGCCCCTACCTTGGTGTCAGTGAAAACTTGCTGAAACTGAAACACTCCAACAAAGCCTAGCTGAACAGTCTTTTACTGGATATTTTTGTCTGATTCTTTTCCTGTGTTCGCGTTTGTGTCTGAATTCCCTATGGCTAGTCTACCACAATGTTGTTTTAAGTGTTGCTCTCTCTCTGAATTGCAGTTACATCCAGGAGACTCAACTATGTCCATACGCTCAGACAGCACTAGAGGTGGTCTCTGTACCAGGAACTGGACCCCATAAGGTGAGACCTTTGTAATACCTGATCAAGATACATATAATCCCATATGGTTTTCTAATGCCTTGCTGCCAATGACCTAAATTTTAACATTAGGTCATGAGTTCAAAAGCATGAGATAAACTGTTCCTACGGTCATTTGTTCAACAAGGTGCTAAGGAGCACCCACAAGCTCTCAAAACATTAAATACACAAAATGAAGTGGCTTGCATGCAGGTATAGAGTAAATCAATGGCAGAGCCAGGAAAACATCAGGTTAGGGAAAATTGAGGGATTCCTAACTCATGTTGTCTCTACCACTGGCTGTGATCAGGCAGGACAGGCAAAGTTCCTTTTCACCTGCAAACCCCTGCAAGGTCGAGTGAGGGAGACATCCACTCGGTAAATTATGATAGTGTAAGTATCAAGGAAGATAAACAACTGATTGTCCTATGCAGTACATTTTGGTAGTCTGGGAAAAAACGTAGACTTTCATCACCAAAACTGGTACACGTTGGTGACTGTGCACAGCTCAGAATTGTGGGAATGCAAGATTTTCATTCTTAAATAAGGAAGGTAGGAAGGAAAACTTATGCACATGACTGTTATCTGGGGAAAAAATTCACTATAATCGAATCTAGGACTACAAAAAAAAAAAAAAAAGTGCCTGTGATGGCTCAGGGTGATAGCAGATTTTGGCCCCCAGGCCATCTTTCCCCTTGGGCTTTGCAGAGCTGCATGGCCTCCAGTCCCAGTGCTGCTTAAGTGAGCTTAGAAGAAGAGAAGAGATAATGCCGTCATTTTCCAATTCTTGTTAACTTGCCTTCTGTTAACTTGTAGGGATAAGTGCCTTCGTAAGCAAAGGCGTATATGGAGATCTACATTTAAGCTAAGGACATGTATAAAGGCCAGGAACTAGGCTGTATGCTCTTCTTAGCATCAAGCAAGATGCCTTGATTTCATCACATGGCATCTGTTTTATTTCTTCTCTACTATTAGTTCGCTACAGCAGTAAACGCGAAGATGAAAGTGATACATGTCACTGCAATTTCAGTTATGAGTAGTATATAGCGATTAGTATGAGCGTTTTGCAAAATCCTTTTCATGGGCCTTTTCACGACGTGGAAACTGGTCTTGGAGCAGATCTGCCTAAAGCCAGTGCGCCACTGGCAAAGCTTTCACAACCTGAAGGGCTGCCACTAAATCACTCATCTACATTAAAAGCCATTGACATCTTTGAGATAATGTTTTCTTTCTGTCTGGTTTTTCATAAAATAAAAAGCTTAGCCATGGCATGTTGGAAATACAATGAATGCAATTTAGTTTAGACCCTGTGATTAAAGTTAATTTGATTCAGAATATGCTGTTTATGCTGGTTAATTGCTCCAGTATGTAAAGAGAATCGGTACCTTCTGACTGAGGCAAACAATAGCAAATCTCATTCTGTGTCTGGAAAAGAGCAGGACCAAGGTTATAAACTTAATCACACCTCAGATGTGATTGCACAAGTATGTATTACTCACATGTTACCATTTTTAATGTACTTTTGTAGAAAATCCCATAATTAAATAGAATTTTGCTCTTCTTTTGCGAAAGAAATTGTTAAATACACACACACACACAAAAGACAAAAATAATAGCACCATAGTTGCTCTTCATTTCATAATATAAAGAAGTTTATGCTTAACCTAGAACACTTTGTTGGATTTAAATCCTCTTGTTACTGACTCGCTGAAGGATGGGCCAGATCAGCAAAGAAAGATCGTTGACAGACTCCTGAATCTTTACCATTAGCCACAGAGGATAAACACAAACATGAAAATAAACGTTGCTGTGAGTACATTCAACACTGCCTTCTTAACTTTTTACAGAGCTGCTTTCCATGTCAGACTTTCCAAAGGAAAGAGCTGTGCTAGATCAGCAAGTCTGCTAGGCAGAGGCTCTGCAACTATATATGGATGCAGAAAGAAACTTGAGCCACGGGAGGCTCGAATGCTGATACTTCGCAGCGATGAATTAGCAGGAGCTAATTGAGCTTATTCTATGAATTAGTGCAACCAGAGATTCGAGTCAGACTTGTTTGATTTGAGAGGAAACTGAAATTGAGCCGAGTGCCTGGGGTGCCCGGGCAGGGCGCGGGGGCTGCCCCTTCCCTCCTCTTCCCTCCCAGCCCTGCATCTCTGCACAGCGCTAAAAGCAAACCTGCTCGCTGAGGGACCGCGACCGCTTTGCAGAGGGCTGAAAATACATTTTAAAAGCAACAGCTCAGAAAGAGATGGGTTGCTTTCTGCAAATGCCATGGACTGTTTAGACACATAATTAATGTAGTCTTGCACTTATGGAAACTTGGCCTTTCTGCTTGGGATGTTTTTGGCTGAGGGTGTGTTCTTGCTTCTTTTTTTAAGGAAGGAATGGCTGGTTATTTATTACTGAGTGAAACGGCAAGCGCTATTAATATGGTAGTGCTGACAGAGAAGGCATTTTCCCAGTTTGCTGTTCTTTTTTCTCTTTCCCTTGAAATGGTTGTTCTCTTTCCATAAACAGATGCAAATAGACCGAATGTTTCCTGCAGAAGTAGGCAGCGAGAACAAAGTAGCAAATAGCAGGGCTATCTTGTTGATGAAAAGACATATTTTATTGTATGTCTTCAGACATCAGAGCAAAAAAATTGCACCCAGACGAGAACCGTCTGTGTAAAGGTGTTTGCCTGCACTCGATTTTAAGCAGTGCTGTACTGTATAAAGATGACACGTATTCAGAGGTGAATGGATGAACTGGAAAGTTTTTTGACTCCTCTGGCCCAGCTATGCCGTTTCAAGCTAGTTTTGAGCTCCGAGCCTCGCAGCTACAAAGCCCTTTTGTGAGTATGAGTCTCAGCAGTGCTACCCTGCCCGGAGAGCGAGTGCTCTGCAGGAGATGGGGTTGCTGTCTGAGGCCTGAGCAGATCAGAGTCTGAACATACCCAAATTGCTAGAATTTGCCAAGCTTAAGAAAAAATAAGAGTTTGGGGATATGTATCTTTGAAGACTGTTTTAGCCAAACGTCTGAAATTTGGGAGACTAGCCCTACCCGGAGCACACCAAACAATGCATACCAAATTTCAGGGCAAACTGAGTTCAAGCCCCTTAAAAGCAAAAATACTTTGCAATCCCTGACTGGCAAAGCTGCCACAACTGGGTCAGACATGCTGGGAAAACTGAACACGAGCATTTCTCACTGCTATGAGAAGAATGATATTACCTCAACCTGGCATCTTTCATTGATTTTTGTGCTGGATGCCCACTGAAGCTCTGTCCTTTCTAGCTGATACTTTTGACACAGGATTTTGTTTTGCCTTTTTTTTTTTTTTTTTTTCCCTGATATGAAGAAAATGTCAAATAGTTTAGACTGTATTCCTTCAGTTTATCCCTGCTTCCTATCCCAGGAGCACTGGAACTGTGAATCTGTTAGAAGCTACCAAGAGCTGCAGAAATGTATGGAGGTATGATGATAACTGCAAGGGAAAAAATGAGGCTAGACTGTTGCAGAAAAGTGCTGCTGTTAAAGTAAGCTTGTGAGTCTATAATGAATTATATTATGCAACCACAGCCTACAGCTTTATTTCCTGGTCACATGAGCATGAAGCCACAGTATGGTAATTCAAAACATTGGTCAGAGACAAGAAAGAATTGTTTAAGGAAATATAATATTTTAGACTAAACCGTTAAACAAGATAAAGAAAGTAGTAGTCTCCTAAAAGGGAAATATATATATATATATGAAAAACAAGAAGCAGGAAGTTCCCATTGGAAAAATTGACAGAAGACTTCATTTCTTTGGTTTGAGGAAAAGGCGTAGAAGTTTCTGAAGGCTATCTAAACAGGAGTTCCTTTAGATCTGATGATGTATATGTTCTTCTGGGCAGAAACTGTCATTTTTTGTCGTTTGTCCAGAACTTACTGCTGTGGAGTCTTACTCACAAGCAGAACTTGCTGTGCAAAGAAAATAAGAAATGGCAACGGGAGGGTAAGAACTTTACCCACCAACCTGATGAATGTCAGTCTATTCTTCACGTTTCACATAACCAGCACTTACGTATACACAAGGCTTCAGCTGGTTTGGACTTGATATGCTCCCTTTTGTGCCCGGTAACGGTAAGGCTGCAGCTGTGCTAGCACAGAATCGGAGGGGATTGCACACCCAGGCAGTAGGAGGTTGCAAAATCAGAAGCTCTATGGAAAAGACAAGTATAAGTAAAGCAGAAGGGTTGGCTACTAGTAGAAATAAATCCTAAAGAGTTGCATTTACAGGTTTCCTAGACACCTTTATTTCCAAATCCAGCAAATTTCTCCCTGTAGAAAAATCATCTTATTTTGGTGTACAGTATCATGCTAAAATGAAAACCTCTTAAACTAGTATATTCATAACGGTTAGTGAATCTCTTCTCATTTCCCCTATATACAAGTGGAAAGTACCAGGGAAATAATTGTGTTCAGCAGTGTTTTGGAAAAAGCAAATGTGCCTGGTTTCAGAAGTGGTCTCAACCCTTTCTCAGAGCCAGTCTGAAGCACGGTGAGATGGTTTTTTGCTTGTTAACTGCTTGAGCTGTTGTTAACAATTGCCTTGTTCCTCTCAGGTATTTTGTTTTAAAGGGCTTAAAAGCTGAAAGCTCTGGGGTTTTAACTGAAAAGATTTTGGGGGTTTCAGCTTTTCAGTAGCCTGGTGCTGGCCCGGTGAGTTATGTGGGAATTTAATTTTCCTCTGGGTTCTGTGGAAGCCTTCTGTAAATGGTTTTAACTTACCGGACTGATTTCTTCAGTCTGCCTGATTCCTCGGTGTGTGCTCTCCATAAAGGCTGCCTGGGCTTTTATCACCTCATCATTGCTCCTAGCTCACTGATAACAGCTGGCGATAAAGGAAATCTCCATATAGGCTAAAGTTCCCATGCTCCGTCGGTGCCTCTGTCATACAAGCTGCTCTCATTTTTCTCTCACAGTGGCCGTGATTAAAAAAATGAACAGATGGAAGACAAAGTGCTTAACCTTGCCCTTGCTATCATCCCCACGGGGTATTTCCAGGGAGGCTGTTTTAAGCCATTCCAGGCTAGGTTGTGCTTTATCCTTTTTACCCGTGTTGGGACAGAACCTTGCTTGAAGTTTGCAGAGGTATTTCCAGTCGTATTAACGTCAGCAGCGCTGGGGTAGCTGGGCAGCCGCCGGAGCTAGCTGTAAAGCAGCCAGCTCAATAACTGTTTGCTAGCAGCACGGCCTCTGCAGCACAGACCTCGCTGCAATCTGCAGTGTCATGGGTGAAGCTAGGTAAACACTTGGGTGTTTATCTTGACCTGAAATACGGCCCCAAACAGCTGCTATCAGTACCCGAGATAACGCGAGGCTAGAAGCTACGCCTGTATATGGCAGCCCGGTGCTTTCTGACTGCTGGCAACGACAGCAGGAATCCCAAAGATTTCCCCAGCATCGAGCCCAAATCTCACTTATCAGCTAACGGCGCTCAGCTTCCAAGGTTATCATTCTGATGACTCCCCCAAGGACTCGTATTTATACCTTCAGCGGGCAATTAGTTGGAAGGGCATGTCTCGCTGAACTCTTGATGGCAGTATTTTATTATTTTTTTTTATTTTGCTTTAAACTGATGTTTCTTCCCTAACACCTCCAAGTTCTCAGAAATTGCTGGATTCGTGCCACTACGTCCATCATTTCCAAATGCAATTATATGTTTCATTTCAGGCAGCACTCAGGATCACGGAGAAATTTGCCATATTTACAGACTATAAAAGCAATTTCAGCAGCTTCCCACTGCTGTCTAGGAAGAGCAAGTGTCCAAGAAAAATACAGCAAGAATGGTATGGCTTCATCTTTGTTAGCTCATATCCTAGATGCGGTTGATGGGGAGCATGCTGTTGCATCTAAACAACGATGAGGTCCATAAAACTGAGATCCTTTCTTTTTCCAGAGGCACATACTTAACTGTCATAGAACAATTCTTGTTATTAAAGAGAATTACAAAATAGTCATTTGGGGAAAGTAAGCAAGCGGATCTCGTTTTGGGCAACAGCTGCATGTCATATGTTCACTGTTGTTCAGGGAGAAAGCGACCTAGCAATTCAGAGGATAAAAAACTGTAAAAATAGTGAATCTCACCCCAGCCTCACCTGGAAGCCACTGTGTTTTCCCCTTGGGCTAATTCAAAGAGGAAGGGGGCCACTGCTTCTCAGTGGCCTCCAGCAGTAAACCTTATCTTGCGTGAGTGCCGGCAATAGCTTCGTGCCAGGCAGGGTTTCAGCACTGAACCCACCTGCCATGGGCCACATATGACAGAATGGACTTTCTGGGCTGTGCTTTTATGTCTAATGCTGAGTACTGCAACTGCAGACTTTCAGCACTCCTGTTTTCCTGCCCATTGCACAGACTTGTGGAAATAGCATTTATTGGGGGGAAAAAAAAAAAAACGAAAAGAAAAAAAAGCTAACCAATTGGCATCTTTTGCACAGGTGATACATCAAGGAGCAGATCTTTTCAAGAGGATGGTCAGCTGCTCTCTGGATGGTGATGGGAGACTCCACTGCAAAGGTCCTTGGAAGAGCATCTTGTGGCCCGATCAGGTGAGCCTCTCCAAAATGCTGTTCTGCTGCACTCTTACATTCAGCCAGGCTGTGGTCCTAATGGACCACGCTGCTAAATGCATGAGCTGTTTCTTTTCATTAGCTTAAACTGGGAAAAAAAAAAAAAGGCATCTCCTGACTACTACATTAGCTACTTACAGAAGACCGCCCTACATTAACATTCCTGTATCAGTCAGAGCAGTTCCTACTGAGTATTTGTAATTTCTCTGCATGGCTTGGTTAATTCAGCAGGAAGAACTGCTCAGGCACCTGCTGGGACTGCCAGCTTCTCCACCCGGGCTGTTGCTTAGCATGATGAAGTGTGCAACTAGTGCCTGTCAGCTGGCCTTTGCACAGCAGGTGCCACCTGGGGGACTTCTGGGCCTGGCTGGACATCCCCTGGAGAGGTCTCATTGCAACAACCACTGTGCTGAGCTGTGGGGTGAGACAGTTCTGTAGGGACAGCTTATCCATCTTGTGTATTTGTGTGCCAAGTCTATAGCAACCTGTGGATCACGGCATCAGTTCTCTCTCACTATTATTACCAGACAAGATTTGGAGTGGTATTAGAGTCTCCACCATGTTCTGATAGGAACGACGCGCTGGAGTGCTTTTATCTGTTTGCAGCCGTTCTCCATGCTTCCTGTCCTGTTGAAAAGCAGAACGTAGCTGCTAAGCAGTTGGCTGCCCTACGAAGGCATTTGAGGCTTAGGTCAGCATGGTCCAACCAGCTGGCTGCACCACAGGCAGATGTGGCCCCAGCCCCTCTCCTGAAGGAGACAAGGAACAGCTGCCCGAGCTGCAAATGCAAGCGGGGACTCTGAAGGCTTCCTGCTGTGTTGGCTGGCTGCCGTGCAGGAGGGCGATGGCTTCAGACTGACGTGGGAGCGCCCGGCAGCACTGCCAGCCCCGTGGCACGCAGGTGGGAGCAGCCTGGCCGGGGCAGAGGTGTGAGAGCCTGCTGGCGGGGAGCAAAGGCTGTGGCTAAAACACAAAACTTGGGTGAAATAGAGGCCGGGGGCAAGCACCTACTGAGCCTGGAGGCACTTCAGTTGTGAGCCTCTGAACTGTGCGAGCCTGCCTCTATTTATGTTTAGGTTTGGTTGTTTGCCACCAAAGAGATTCTGCTGTAGACTGATTTGAGCTGGGTGCATGGCTAAGAATCAGTGCAAGGCGCAGACCGGCAGCAAATGCTGTCTGAACATTTGCTTGTCCTCAGACATTTTAGCAAAATAAAAGGGACTGCATTGAAACAGCAGGGGAAAGTTGACTAAACTGAGGCAATGTGTATGGTTTAAATATTTCAGAGTGATGTCATGGCAGGAAGTGAGTCCTTTTCTTTCTTTTTGCTGGCTTAAACTTAATGGAAAGGGTAAGAAAATATTTCAGCTGTACAGCTACTGCGATGCCTCTAAGTGGTGTGCTGCACGGAGCAGCTGGGTCTGTGCCTGCGCTGTAATGCACACCATACATCCCCACACAGCCCTGGTGCACAAGTCACAGGTCCCCTGCGGTAACAAGGAATTACGCTGCCATTCTCCCATTGCCAAATACAGTCCACAAAAGTCAAAGTACACATAAAAAAAAAAAAAAAAAAAAAAAAACACCTCTAACTAATCCTTGCAAAATCCAGTAAGGTAAAACATATGTACTGTTATCTGTCTTCCACAAGGGGATGAGCCAAAAAGAGAGGATGTGTCAGTGACTGCTTAGAAAATAGTCTTAACGCCTCTGAATCTATGAATTTCTACTTCCAGTGCTTCCCCGGATATCAAGGTATCCTCTCAAGGAGGTAACTACCCTCATACACACTAAGAGCAGCTGAAATTTCTGTGATGAATATCCTAAACCATGTACCACACCAGGTTAGGTACTGATGGCAAAATGAAAGATGATTCCAGACTATAATACGTTGCAAGAATTGCACTCAGTCTGATCAAAGAAACTCTTTTTTAAAACGGGGTTTAAAAACAGAGCAAGTGCTAGAATGCCTGGGAATGAGCCAGGCTGCCACAGCTGCCCCCCTCCCCACGTCCCCGTGCCAGACAGAGGCCATGTGTGTTGCTCAGCCAAGTACACGCGCTGCCCAGGACCTAGCACAGCAGTGGGGATGAGAAATGGGGAGGGAGAGACTGTTCCTCCTTGTACCTGCTTTTGACGTGTTCGTACAAGCCTTTGAGCTTTTTACAGTTGGCCCAAGTGCAGCAAGAACAAATAAAGCAAGCAGCTGTACAAAGCCTTGGTGTTTCTGACCTTTGCCAGCATGGCAGCATCCAAGCTTGCATCCAAGTGTGCCTTGGGATCCAGCAAAGCTTTCAGGAAAGATTTGATGCTTTCTTTTTCATGTCTGAGTAGCGCAAGTAGCAGCAATCCTGGGTATTGTTTTTTTAGTAGATTAGGTTACTGAAAGGCAATGTTTTAATAATGTTAAATAGCTGTCAGCCTTAGAAGTTGTTCATGAATTTGAACTATTGATCTGTTACATGGATTTTTCCTGAAATAAAATAGCTAACACTCACCATTAAATGAATGAAAAAATATACTTGCCTGAGATGTATTTTCTTTGATTTTTTTTTTCTGATTTGTAAGCGTTTCTGTCCATACTTGTCTTTTTCATCTTCAGGGTCATGGTAAGAAAATGCTATTTCCTCATTTTTTTTCTGGCTTATACTTGTTTGTATTTTGTTCTGGTAAGGTCAGCTTCTAGTATTACTTGTGGTTTAGGTAGAAAAGATGTGGTGGCAAAACAAAATTTCTGTGATTGTTTTGTGGGTTACCCTTAAATTGTTCAGTACAGTTCCAGAAGTATAAAGCAATTAGTGGGAAAGATGGCTGAGATGACTGGAAGGGACACAGGCTCAACACATTTTCTGGAACTCCTCTCAGCAGATCACCCATGTTGTCTGAAACTTGCTGCCTCACCTGGGCGACTTGCTGGTGGGGATGATCGTACAGAAAACATCTTAGATCCTTGTCTTGTGAGGTCTCAGCATATGCTTCGCTTTCTGAATACAACTAGCGCTGCCAGGTTTGGTGGGACACAGGTAAATACACATGGGAATGTGGTCTTCAGCCTTAATTTGTCCCCGGGCACAGATGGAAAAGCAGGTCCATTTTTTCTCCTTATGAATCTACAGGAATTATCATGTCAGAGTGGGCGCCCTCACCTCAGGGTATGTAGGAACTGACACTGTTTTAGCCAGGCACATAAACTGCATAAGCACGCAGAAGTGATGACAGCATTTAGAAGGGCTGGGAATGTGTCCTGACCTCCTGTCAGTCTGGGAGCCACTGAGATATACCTGAAAGGATCTTCTCACACAGCAATGTGCACAGATGAAATACGGGTGTGTCCAAAGCCACTTCATGTTATCTCTTTGGTTTCAACATGGCCAAGATATAGCCTTAAATATTTCTATTCTGTTTGGTGGACACTGCCCTTTCTTTTGCAGAAAATCAGAATTCCCTTAGATTCCTTTTTTTAAAAAACAAACAAACAAACAAAAACTTTCCCACTGTTCTCACCATGCACAAATAGTACACGTTCCTCTCCAGCCAGCATGCTGCCCAAAGCGTTTCTTCCCAAACAGGCACTGCAGATGCATTTGCCTGTCTGGGCAAGGCACAATGCACAACTCCATTCACACGTTGCCTGTCATACGTTTCTGCTGCCCTCCTTTTTAGAGGTCCAGCAGTCTGGTGCTGTTTTTCACTGTTGCAACTGAATTACAGGTGTTGACTACTGATGAACTCTTGGTTTGGGTTTTGTTACAGTGGAACATGTGCTGGCTGGTCTCAAATGCTTTGGTGCTTATGACTGTGAGTGAAGAAAAGCCTGCTTTCAAATCCCCCTCAAACTCTGGTGTGCATCCACTCCAAAAAGTCACCTGTAAGATCCAGAGCCTTGGACTTAGCAGTGGAGCCTCCTGTCAACGTCTAGTCCAAGTCAGGAGAGGAGGTAGGAGTGGAAGTGTATTTGCTGTGCTTGTTTGGTCTGTCACAGGTCCCACAGCTGCTGATGCTGAGGGTAGTGCCCAGAAGTGTGACCTTGGGGAATCCACTGAGATCTGCTATGGTTTGGATGATTCTAGAGGCACATAAGATAGATCATTATTCGGAGTTCTTCAAGTCCCATTTTCTTGTGTCAGAACTGTTACGCATATTCAAAGTATTAGTACATTCTGTTTATTAACTGTTATATATTAGCTTCAATAAGTGGGATGTGGTTTTCTTCATACAGTCATAGTACTCCTACAAGCCCTTCTGCTTCTAATAGACAAAGGGAATATGATGAAAGAGAATATTCTGTGCCATTCCAGAGAAGATTAGACACATTTTCATTTGCTAGTGCATTCCGTTTCCAACATCTTTACTGCTGTAACATCTGGACAAAAGAGCTATTTGGTAACCAATGAAGTAACCTGGAAAAGTTAGGATGTCTGGAGGGGATTGCTCTTGCATTACTGTGCATGTGCATGACTGACTATATGTGCAGTTACTTCAGTAACAAATTTCTATATTTGATGAAGAGATGAAAATGGAATTTTTAGCAGGAGAGCACCAGAATAACAAACAGGGCTTCAGAGCATACAGTTTAGTCTCCAATTTAGACCAGGTTTACATTTTTTTATCATTACAGTTGTATGCATAGGTGATCAAGTATTTTATTTGCATTAGCCAAGAGAATGTTTTAATCACCTAGCTGTTCTTCATCAAATCATTGAGATAATTGTTTGAACATTGGATAACCCAAAAGTCTTGTAAATGCCAACACTTTTGTATACCTCATCAGAAAGGAAACTCGTCTGAAAATCTGCTCCAGAAGTATTCTCTGCTGTGATGCTATTTCTTATGCAACAACTCTGTCCCAAGGCTAACCATCACGCATCAACAATTACTGCCAAATAGCTGGTGGCCAAAGAGAACTGCTAGGAAGCATTATGTAAGCCACAATTTGATCGATAGCAAATTCTTCGTTGTAAATCATCTGGAATTAACACAACGAACAATCTAGGAATTATTACTCATATCTGGAAATGCCTAGCATTTCCAGAAATGTATGTTTCCAGAAACAAATAATGATTCCTCTATTATTCACTGTGGTGATTCCCAAATGGCTGTCAAACCAAAAAAAAAAAAAAGAAGGAAAAGCGAAAAGGCTACTGTCTGCAAGCAATTTGCAACTAAGCCAAGTGCAAGCAAGCCAGTTACAATATAAAGCAAAATATTTCCAAGATTCCCTTTTGACTCTGTCCAATTGAAGATACAGGTAAAGTTCTTATCACCTTCAGCAAGTTAGAGAAAATATTTTTAGAAAATACCATTCTCAATATCTCTTTCTGAGTATCTTAGTTATTGAGGTAGGTATTTTATCTGTTTATGCTGAAGCAGCTTTGGACTCCTGATCCTTTTTTGTCTACGTAGTAGAAGCAACAGCAGCAAATGTCCAGCTACCATGCTCGAAGGTGTGCTCACATTTTAGACAATGACTTAAGGTGAAACTGATCCCTTTAACAAAAAAAAAATGGGGGGGGGGGGAAGTTCACTAATGGAATAAGACAGAGATTTTCTGAAGTGCAAATAGTAAGTTTTAAATAACTTCCACAGAACTAGTGGTCTTAGCTACCATTTATAAGGTGCAAGTCCTCCTGAAAGCTGTAGTATAATGCTCATTGTTCACTTTAACACTCTTGAAAATCCTGTGTATACATTTTCAAGAATGTCAGAAAACATCACAAAACAAGCTTGAGTTTGCAGCTCATAGTTCTACAAGGAGAGTACAACTTCAAAGAAAGCTCAGCTATTTTTAATATATTTCTTAGTATACTTTGGTTAGTGCATCCATCTCAGTAATCATATCTCCTTTTTAGTTCAAATTCTTCAGTTTTAAAAGGAACCAAAAGATTACAATCTACTGCCCATGATTTTGCAGAAAGTACTGTTAGCTTTGCCTAATACTTTGTAGTTTCAATCAGTTTGTATGTATAATGTGTTTTTTAAAAATATTTCTCAGCAACAGGAGAATGTGATCAAAATGTAGTTCTTTGAAGTTAAATACATGTCAGCTTGTAAGTACATGTAATGGCAATGCCTATAATTTGCAGCAGGAATGACAAAATCATGAGAACTGTACCTGAGACAAGAGCCAACCCAACAGTGCCTCTGAAAGCAGAAATTCCTGGTGCAACAAAGGTCAAGCACATCGCAAAACTGTATTCTGCAGAAGGAGCTTTGTGAGGTAAGTGTGAAAATAAGTAGAAAATAGGAAAACCTGCATGGTTTCATTATCCAAAGAAATCTTTGCTGCTATTCCAAGCATTTTTATTTGTAGTAAACTACCCCTTCATCAAATTTACATATAAATGTAAGAGATTAAGAAAACAGGTGATGGGTCATCCCTTGCTGTCATCTCATGTGCAGACTTTCTACCAAAAGGGAGTGAACTGAAGTTCAATGACATACTACTACAGGAACATAACCTGCAAAATGTATTTTAAGAAGGCAGAGTAAGTAGAGAACTAGTGATCTAGCCGTTTTGAAACCAAAGGTGAAATCCCACCTCCCAAAAAATAATGGATGGCACAGTGCCAGGGGCCAGGATTTACCTGGGGGTTAGGGCTGGTATATCATAACATACAACTGGGGAGCCAGAAAGGGGAATACGTGTTGCCTTTTTGAAAGCAATGTTTGTGCTTCTGGATGTGTCTGCCGTAAGCTGTTTGGAAAATATGGTGAAAGAGGCCACACACTCTCGCTATTCCTCTCTGTACAGCCGTTCTGCTGCCACCTGCAGATTTATGGCTGGAAAGTGAATTCTGTAGGACCGCTACTTCCATTGCATGTGGGAGGGGAAAGAGAAGGAACCATGTATTGACACGCTCCCTCCGCTCCAAGCACTGCTAGCCCAGAGCAAACAGAGCACGTTGCAGCCATTTCACCTGCAGAGGTGTTCTGCATGAGAGTTACTCTTGTATGGGTTTTCCTGCCCTACTTTCCAGGTACTTTTCATTCTCCTGATGTACCCTAATGTAAATTTTCATTTCAAACAGCCATCACAGCATTGTTTTGGTTTGGTTGAACCTTCCTAAGGCTCCGCAAAGCTTTTTAAACACTTCCAAAGCTGCCCACTGTAAAACAAAGACATTTGTTCTCTTACTAGTGAGAAGCTGCTCCATTTTGCACTTGGGTGTGTTTGGATGCTGAGACCCTTCAGCACATTCAGCTCAGGCATCACCTGTCTAATCCCGGAGGAAATCCTTCCGAGTCTTCCACAGCTATAGAACTGCTCTCTCAGCAAAACAGTGCCCAGGGAAAAGCAGGTTCGTCTTCTGCCACAGGCTCTGGGAGCATAAAACTGCTGCCCCGTCCTGGCTCACCCCACCCGAGGTGGGAGGCAGTGCAGCTGGTACACGTAGCTCTTCAGCTCGCATCACTCCCCCCTAGGGGTGCGCCCAGCGATTACCTGCTTCAGCAGGACAGCGGTGGCACTGGCAGCAAGGCCCATCCCTTCCTGTGTTGAGAGGTTTCAGTTCACCCAAGTTCTCGGTCGCGTTCTCGTGCAAAGTCATTCAAGCGTCATTTTCACAAACTTTAATTCCATTCACTTCAGTGGGGCTATAGCTCCATAAGGGACTGATTTGTGTGACTGGATGTGGTGTTCACGCAGAGGCTCTGATGCCTGCAGCAGGCCCATCTCATCCAAGGCAACCAAGCGGGAAGAGACGTAATATTTCCTAAACCTAAATTAACCCACAAACTTTATTCAATCCAACTCCTTTCCATTAAAGCTAATCATATGTCTTGGCTTCTTGACCATAAACGTGGAAGCAGGCGCGTGGCATTCCTGCAGAGCTGCCTGTGTGCTTCAGTTTGAGGCGGGTCTTCATAAACGACAGCGCTGAGGTAAGGTTTATCAGGGTTTTGCATCGCCCGTAGAAGGGCTCACAAAGCCAGAAGCAAGTCGTCTCAAGTGTGAGGTCCTAAGTCATGCCACTCTACATGAAAGTCATAAATTGCAGTAGGAGGCACAAATTCCCTATCAATATTCTGTGCAAACCTCAGGCATGAGAGAATAACGCAGTGTTAGGACTGCTGAATGAGTGCTCTGTGTGCACAAAGTCATTAAAAACCCGTGGAACAGTCAACCATGACTGCACAAAAATAAATATAGAGCTGACCGTAAATAGTATCCCTTCACCTGCTTCTTCAACTAGAATTTTATAAGAATGTTTCTTAAAGGGAATGATTTTTTTAACAAGGAGATTTTGGTATATTTCAATTGAAACCATATGCTCGTTCTTAGGCTGCTCAAATACAAAGTGAGTCTAGTTTTAAATTTAATACTCTGTTAAAAACACCTAAAGAAACATCTGAGTGAATGTGCTAGGATACAAAATGGATGGTTTCCAACTTCTAAAAACCAGATCCGGGAATACAAGTGAACTTTACTATGGAAGCATGTTTTGTTTTATTTTTTATTTGCCACATTGGGAAGAGTATGGGAGAGGAGATTAACCAGTTCAGTCCTATGATTTTTTTTTTCTAATCACTTCCCATTTTTACTTTTATCTGCACAAAAGATACTATCATGAATGTTTCAGTTTGAACTGCAGCAGAGCGTAGGAAAATTAAACTGTTGTGGAGACACGTTTAATAAAACTTCATGCAGTTGGTTAGGCTGATTATGTGGGCTCACACTCTAAAGTCACCACCACGGACTTTAAAGGATCGGTGAGAAGAGGAAATTTAATGACTAATCAGTATAAAATTTGTCAGGAACTAACTTCTGTTCAGGAATTCATCCCTGACCTTAATAGATAAGATTATGTGTGTATATCAGAAAATGCCATCCTCATAAAGGTGGCAAAACTGGAAATTATATAGTGAGAAATCTGCTCAAATAATCAGGGAACTGACCTAGAAAATAGGATTGGTGAAATTCAGCTCTCTGAAAATTTAGATGTTTTCAAGATCCTACATCAAATTAATGTATTTGATCACAGGGCTGCAAATCCTCAGCAACTGTATCAATGGATTAATCCCATTTGAAATTACATCAGCATTTCCCCACTGGACTCTCTTAGATTTCTTCCAAAGTTTTTATTCACATTCTATTCCAGCCCTGCCAGAGCAGAACATGACAGGTTTTAAGCTTTTTCTGTTTTATGAGGTAAGGAGAAAACAAAAGAGAAGAGTATTTTTTTTAAATCCTCAAATGAGTCTAATTTTTCTCCTGACAGTTTAGAGGCACAGAGAATGTATTATCATGACAAATTAGTGAACGATGTTTCTGTAACATTTGCAGCCTTTTCACTTTCACACACAGCGTTAAAAATAACAGAAAGGACCAAAAATCAAATCAACATTTTAACAGTATGATATGCTGACTCTGTGACAAACCACATTTACAGTAATGGGAAAACTTCTCCATGTGCTGGCCAGTGATGATGCTTTTAAAGTGTTTTCATTTCCACTGAGGAAGTGTTATTATTTCCACTTCAGGAACCTTACTGAAGAAATAGTAGAGATATCCCTTATGGGGCTGGAGGACTTCCAACAGCAGCGCTAGTATAACACCAGTAAACGTTCGCTCCTCTTCTCTCCTTTAAGCATCTCCCTTCCCAGGAAGCATACCTCTTTTCTTTTCAAAAATAACCCAAGCACATCTCCAGTTTTCTGCTTTAGCCAAATTATATTTATATAAACAGCAGCCACTACAGAGACAGGCTGAGTTAAAATGTTCTTCTCTGCATTTTTCTGCCAAGGTTGAACTCATTTTGGTGCTGGCTAAAGTTGAGGTAGATCCAGTACTAGTTGCATATTCTTCTGAGAAAACCAGCCTGGCACACACTTTTTATTAGCTGTATTTACATTCAGCTGTGTTTACCGATGCTGCCTGTAAGTACTTGTGTTTTTTTTAATTCAATTTTCTGTATTGCTTATCTGAGAAGGGCTAGTGCTGGAGGACTCACAGGACTGTGCCCAGTCACAGCTATGGTTTGATCCTGAAATCTGTGAAGAAACAGAAGGTTATCTGAATCTGTCAGCTTAAGCATAAGTTAGCAGAAGAGTTGTTTTCTTTACAAGTCTGTATGTGAGAAATCTCTCGCTCAGGTGTTCCTACTCTAAATTAAGCTTACCTTTCTGAGAAACTCCAAGGTGCAGTGTAGGCACACACAGCATTCTGGTACTGGAACATTTGGCACTGCTTATGCTTCAGCATATTCATTCCTAGTTTGTGTTGTATTCCAAATTTATACTGAATGAATGAATATTAAGTGTCTTATGAAAGTTTCATTTTACAAATCTAATCTTTTCTCCAAGATCTCCAGTTATATTCTTATGGCAACGTTCCTAATTCTCCTGTGAAAAGCTGGCATTATTCTTACACGTATCCCTAACTGATACCCTTCAAGTGATAATGATAAACCTGAAAGCACAGAATGAAACAGCGGTGACTGCTGTAGCTGTTGTAGAGCCAAATGGGAAAAGCCAGTATTTCTAGTCACGTGTTTAAGTTGTCCGGCATTGGCTCGGTCTGGCAATATTTTCAACATTCCCTTTTGTGAGGAACTATTAAAATTGCTAGTGCATTTAAGGGATATAAACCAGCAAACTATTAATAAGCCAAACAAGATTCTTTACTTCAGCAAAGTATACATATAGAAGGCAATTTATTAAACTTTGAATAGGGCATTATTCATGTTAAAAGCTATTACTATGTAGCTTTGTAACAGCTGGATATTGGCAAACTGCTGAAAAATTATTACAAATAATGAGTCAGAATAATACCGTTCTGTACATTTAATATGTAGATATAACATCTAAGTATAAAACCTATTCTTCCTTTTGCCTCTTGTAACTTTGACAATGCAAATCTACCTCCCCTGAATTCAGTTTTCTTGATATTCCTATTAGCATCTTACTCATCCAAACACCACCCATACATTACTTGCATGGCCCATTCTGAAAAGTTAGCAATGTGCCTAATTAAATTTTTCCAGTAACTTTGTGGCCCATTAAAAAAAAAAAAAAAAGTATGTACGTAATCACACATGCAATAACAGTAGCCGTAACTGATGAACGTGATTAGTGGGGGTAAATACATAAGCTATTATTGCACACCTAACCTGATGGCATTTGAGCGTTTGGTACTACACCCTACAATTAGAAATTACACTCACATTCTTGTTGGTCTCCTGTTGAAACAAGGTATCTTTTTATAAAAAACCATGTAACAGTTCACGGCAGGAAAACAGACGGCAGTAGTCAGCAAACGGCATTTGTACCTTAAAGCCTGTGGGGCCTTTAGGACCATATAACATATATCTGTTCCCTAAATTACTGACCGCTTACATCCGCAATATTCTGATGCTGCAAAGTTTACCGTGATCTGCAACAGAAATAGCAAGCACATGCAAGCCAAGAACTGAAGATAAAGCACTGCTTGCAGAGAAAGATTACACAAGCGTTGCCTGAAATCCAGCACTGAGCTCCGTATTTGCGACCAGTTCATTGGCAATTCCTGGACAAGATCGGAGGCCGATTTTGGTGCTGTTGCAAAAGAGGAAGAACTTTTTCAGCAGAATAAACTCTGCTGTTCTTCACATTATTATAAAACTAATGCTGTCCACTGGAAAAACGATGGATTTACCATAGCAGAGTACATAATGCCAAGCATTTGTAAAAAGGCAGTATCAGTATCCTTTATTTTTGTTTCCAGTACTTTCTTTTTGTTTTGTGAAAAGGAATTTATGTAAAATTGCTTGAGCAGACACATAGGGTAAAATACTGCCATGGTGAAATCAGTGGGACTTCTGACAATGCTAGGATTTCAATGAAGGCCTTCATGCAAGTGTGCCGCAAAGAACGTTTGTTTCTTGGAGGCATCCCCAAAACTCCCCAGATCTCTGATCTCACAGAAGTACCCCATGGGTTCCTAGCAGAAAGTGCAACATGCAGCAAAAAACTGCCCTCTCTCTCCTGGTTCTCTCCACCCTGCATTTCTTGTGGTCCAGAGAAATTCCCTTCTGACCTCCCCCTGCACCTCACAGATAATGGCAGAACCTTTTTAAAAAAACTCTGCACTGACGCTGATTTTTATGTTGTTATTTCAGCCGTTGCTGTGGTGTTGCTGATGACAGTAACTACAATGAAAATATCTGACCCTTCAACTCCGGTCTTGGTGCTTAAAGGTAAACGTTACTTTCATTACCTTTCTTTAAAAAAAAAAAAAAAAAGAATCTGATTTTCATTTGTATGCTCATACTTTTATGGACAGTTTAAAAGCATCCAGATTATCTTGATACATGCTTCAGGCTATTCTCTTTTAAATGTGATTTTGGAGTGATAATGGCTACTCTTACAAAATACCGTGCTGTTAGCATGAGTCTACATCTTTTCCCTTGTTTGGTGTTTACCTATGTCCTCAGTTAAAACATAGCATTCTGTTGCACTGTGATCCTGATCTATGTAAGTATTGCCATAGCTCAGGCTGTTGCGTGTCTTTCATCAAGTTCCAACCTTTATGAATGGTTTGCCCACTGAGTCACCAAAGCTGCAGGTCCCATATTGTAGACTTCCTTCAGCAGCAGGCATTCCAGGTGGGTTACTTAGGGAGAGACTGCTTTGGTATAAAACTTAAACAAACTTGGATAATGCATGTTGGATTGAAATCAGTAATGGCCAGGAGTCGGCAGCTGCAGCAGGGAGCAACAAACACCTCTTAGTTTCTTAACATATGAAGAGAGGGGGAAAAAATTATTTACTAAGGCTGAGTTTTTCACCTACTGTGGCACTGATGAAAGCATAACCATGCTGACAATGCTATAGCTAAGAGATTTACAGTGTGGTACTTCCACGAAGCGACCTCAAAAGTGGAGTCCACCACAGCTCAAGTTCAGCCAAACCAGTCAGCTGGCAGTAACACCAACTTGGGTGGAAATTTATGTAGATAAAATAGTACAGTTGGCAAAGAATTGGGAACCAAATAAAATATTAGGTGAAACAAGAGCGCCCTGGGAATAAAATTGTTTGAAAGAGTCCTTGTTGGCAAACAGAGACCAAGCACAAATGCCAAGCAAGCTCTGCTGAATAAACTTTAAACCTTTTATAGAAAGCTGAAGCACAAAAGCTTAGCCTAATCCAACCTATTTATATGAGTGTTTTCTGAGCTTAATTACAAATTTAAAATGTTTCCAAATGTGTGGAGTGTTTCTGTTTGGATAGCTTGTCTGGCTTGGCTTTTCAGCAGTGCAAAAAAGTTGCCCAGACTCTGCAAACACCACACACCTTGAGGTGTATACGTATGCAGCTTTAATGGGCTCCAGGGCTTGGAAGGACTACTCAGAGCAATCCAGTAGGTGAAGGGCCCAGCTATTACCCTTGCTGTCCTGGGCTAGGTTTTTGGTTGGTTGGCTGACTGGTTGTTTTATTTTTCGCTGTTGTTTCTCAGTTTGTTAGCTCTAAGATGTTCTGTGTTTATCTAAAGTGCTTCGGTAGGCTCTAAAGTCAGTACTTGGGAACACTGGCACTGTAGGTTATTAAATATTCAGGGCCATGCTCACTGTGAGGACTCATTCAGTATGCTGTCTCCTACCTTGAAGGCCCTGTCCATGTCCTTAAGCCCATTACTTGAGCTCCCAGGAACCCATACGGACATCGCAGTTGGTAGCAGAGGCACTTGAAAACAGAATTGGCAGTCACTGATGTCAGACACACCGAAATACCGAGACAATGGGTTTTAAGACTCATTCATCTCTAGGTTGCAGGAAAGTGCAGCTGTCTGCTTGAGAAAAGCAACTGGGACTTGCAGTCCTGGAGTAAGAGGCCTACACCACCCCCTTTCTGATAAAATAAAGCCAGAGCCCTCTGGTCTGAGCCCTGCCATAAGGCCGTTCAGCAAGGATGTGAGAGGGTTCGGTTAGGTCTGTGGTCCAAAGAGAAACAAGCCCGGTGCTTCCTGACCGGTGTCTTAGTCTGTCAGCTACCAGTTAATTTAGGGTGAAACTCTTCCAGTTTGCATGGAATAATCAAAACTGAGAACAAAAAGAGCTCAGGCATTTTGGCAGGGCCGTGTGTCGAGTGCTCAGGTAAGAGCAAGGCCTCACCAGGGCCTCTAAAGGAGCTGCAGACCAAGAAAGGGGTAGCCTGTGGGGCTCGGAATGCCTAGGGTGCAGAAGAAGCTGCTGGCCTCCGCAGCAGCTCCGCGCCTTGTGTTTGCCCTGAAGAAGGAAGCCTGAGAGCTTGTGCTTACGGAGGGAAGGGCTTTGAAATGCAGGTGGCTAAAGTAGTGGCAGCATAACAGATGGCAGAGCCACGGCCCTGAGAGCCCTGTAAGGCTCTAACCTACAGTGTCCAAGCTAACAGTGAAGAAAGCAGAGACACAACAGAAGAGGCTGACCTGTTTCCCAGTGAAGTTAATCATAAGCATCAGTTATTACAACAAGCAGAAGGCGGGGATGATCAGCACTGGATGCTGGTTAAATATTTATATTAAAGAGATGGTATAAATATTTCTGCGTGCAAAGCTTTCGTGAACTGCAGTGGGAGTTTTAACTGAGGACGTCTGCAGGATTTGGTATCATCTCTGTTGGCTGTTTCCATGAAAACAGACGATGTGCAAGGACCTGGTGACTTCACTGGTGACTTTTGTGGTCTCACCTGGACAATGCAAAAACGGTAAAGACAGATGTATACGCGCACCTTGCACCGTTCAGCCCTGCTGTAACCCGGCTGCTGCCTTCACACACAGCGTTGTTTCACTGCAGAGGAGCGCTGAACGACACAGCCCGGCAGGACCCCCGGCCTCCGGCTTTCCCTCAGCCGCCCCAGCGGTTCTGTTGAAGGGCAGAGCTGGGCGCACGCCCACGTTGCATTCATTTTCCCACCTCGTCAGGGCTCAGCGCGCTCCCCTTACGCTCGAACCCGCTTTATTCCCCTCGCAAGTGTTCAACCGGGGACGCACCGGGCGGGAGGGGGCGGCCCTCGTCCCCCGCGGGCCGGGCGGGCCCCGCCGTGAGGGCGATGCCCGGGGCCGGGGGCGGGCGGGGGCCGCTCTCCCCGCTCGCTGCCCGGCTTTTAAGGGCGGCGCGCTGAAACCCGACACCAGAGAGCCGCCAGGCTCCGCGCCGCCGCCCGCCCTCCTCGGC
>CM021701.1:57978599-57988692 GCA_011074415.1 Stictonetta naevosa | reverse complement strand
TGTGGCTCGGCTGCCTGTGCAGCCTGTGCCGCGGGTACTTCGAGGGCCCGCTGTACCCCGAGATGTCTAACGGCACGCTGCACCACTACTTCGTCCCCGACGGGGACTACGAGGAGAACGACGACCCCGAGCGGTGCCAGCTGCTCTTCAGGGTGAGCGAGCAGCGGCGGTGCGGCGCGGCGGCGGCGGCGGGCGGCGGGCTGAGCCTGCGGGAGGAGCTGACGGTGCTGGGCCGGCAGGTGGAGGACGCGGGCCGGGTGCTGGAGGGCATCGGCAAGAGCATCTCCTACGACCTGGACGGCGAGGAGAGCTACAGCACCTACCTGCGCCGCGAGTCCGCGCAGATCAGCGACGCCTACTCCAGCTCGGACCGCTCGCTGAGCGAGCTGGAGGGCAAGTTTCGGCAGGGCCAGGAGCAGGGCGGCCGGGAGGAGGCCCGCCTGGGCGACAGCTTCCTGGGGCTGCTGCTGCACGCCCGCGCCCTGCTCCGCGAGACCCGCGACATCTCCAGCGGGCTCCGCGACAAGCACGACCTGCTCGCCCTCACCGTGCGCAGCCACGGCGCCCGCCTCAGCCGCCTCAAGAACGACTATCTCCGCGCCTGAGCCCCGGGGCCAGAGGGAGCGCTCTGGAAACGCCTATTTATTGCACAGGGCTTCCCAAAGTCCGTGAAAGCCGAGGGCGGAGGTACGTTGAAGCTAACATCCTCGTAGCGATGATAAACTGCCCCGCAGCGCAGCGCCCCTGCGGTTGCGAACGAGCCCCCGTGCTCGCCGCGGAGCGCCCCTCGACGCCTCGCCTCGTCGCCCACCGTGGGCCTCGCCATGCGGAGCAGAAGCTTCGTTGTTACCCCCTCGTTTGGGGCGAACCCTCTGTTAACTTTCTTAAACTTTTGTAACGGCATGTACTCATGTAAAATGTTGTTCTACTACGTAACTTGAAGCTGTGATGTCCATTTGCGTTGTGAGAGACGGGATCTATTCCGGCAGGATTTGTACTCTTTATGGTCTTGCTTATCTGTGACTCTGAGCTATCGCAACCCCAAGAGCCAGCCAAAAAGGCTTATGTCAGATCCTGAGAATGCTGATGCAGATTTTTATAGTAAGAAGGAGCTCTAGCGGCGATTGCAGTTTCAGATCCAAAATTGAAGAGCAGGGTTTCTTAGAGCATGGTTCTAAAGCAGACAAAAGTTGTTGTCTGTTCCAGCGTAGTGACATTTCCCATTGGCGCCTTTGTACTTTTGCTAGCTAAGCTATTAATAAAACTATTTTTGCTCCTGGACAATAGCAAAAGTGCCCAGTGGGAGGGAGGGGGAGAATTGTTTGGGTTTTTAGGCTCATCACTATGTAATCAGCAACTTGGGGTGATATTGTTACGGATACTGCAGGCAGAATCTCTGTTTGGATGAAAAAGTTCATGTGTTCTTTTAATAAACATTTGAAAACCATGCTAAGGCACTCTTTTCTTTTACTGTTCTGCCTGAGACTCTCTTGATTTAAAACACGCAGTTGTAGTATGTCTTTCAGCAAAAAATCGTGTGTAGATCCTGCCAAATTAAATAACTTGCCTTTTAGTAAAAACAAATAAAAATTTACAGACTCAAGGTAAGCAGCTCTCATCAAATGAATGACACGGAAGAGCTCATTGGGCTCTTTTGGGATTTTGTAAGCCTTTTTAAGAAACCAGTGTATGAAACCAGCAACCTCACAGCACTGGAAATGAAGCTGTTTTATGAGCATTTGAGGTCTGATCTCCTTAACCCCATGCAGTTATACTTTGGTCTACAGACCATCCAGCTGGGTAAGTTACTCAGAAGTGTAATGGGTCAATGGAAGGCACCTGGGAGCAGAGCGCTGAAAGCATTGGGGAATGCCTGACAAAGGCACGTGCTTAGAGTACTTGTGGACCATCCGTGCATCCGTTTTTCCTAAAGGCACTGAGATTTTAGCTCCTAGCAGGACACTTTTAAGATGTCAGTTTGCACCTTTAGAGTCTCGGTTTCTTTGAAGATCTGCCTTTTGGCCCTGTGTTAAAATGGAAGCCTTGCATTGACTGAGTTCAGTGGAACCATGTGGTGTGATTTTCAAGTGTACTTTCAAGGGAGATGTGACGGCTTCTATCTCTGAAATAATTCATTCCTTGCCACTAGGGTCAGATGTAGGAACACAAAAGTGAAAAAAGCCATATAAGTCACTGAGTCTAGTTTGCGTGCTACCACGGCGAAGCATACAGCATTTTAGGGATGGGCCAATGACTGTACATCGAAGAAAAGCTCTAAAAGTTCCCAAGGGTTTCATTCACGTACAGTCTCTCCACTCTCTCTATCCTTTTAAAAGAACGTGCCAAAGATGCCATGCAGTTCCATTTGTGCCCAGATTCTTCTTAAAACCCTGCATAAGCCAAATCCTTGCAAAAGAAAGTGGGAGTGTTACTCTCAGCTTACTCACTTTCTGAGGCGCTGCTTATAATGTGAATTGTAAGCATCAGTAAAGAAACTTTAGTGGCAAACCATGCAGGTATTTTTAGCCTCGACGGAATTCAAATCCTAATAGAAAAGTAGTAGCAGTAGTGTAAAACACACTTTCTTGAATATGCTTTAGGCAGCTTGGCTATTGTACTTGCAGCAGTGATCTTTTAGTCGATCTCAAGCCATCCCATGGTATGCAGCAGACCAAGAGGGTAAATATTTGCTGAGTGGTTACTTTCAAAGAGGAAGATAGCACGAGTTAACGTGGAGATTTGCAGAATAACTCATTCAGCTTGGTGGCTCTGTACGTTGTCATCTAATGAAGCAAAACTATGTTTCTTAAAATCCACTGTAATATTTCATGTGATAAATATGAGTATGTTGATAAATATTTCCATCGATTTACATTTCAGAAAAAATGAAATTGAAATCAGAACTCGGCTCTAAAATCTATAAAAGGCTTTAAACATTCTTATTTGGAAAGAAAATGTGTAAATCTGAGTCTGGGCTACATGGAAATTTACATGCTTAATAAAAAGTGTCCATTTTACGTGGATTTTAAGAAGCCAGTACAAAACTTGAAGGGTATTTAAATCCATTTCAATTTGGTATACATCGTTTTAGCTGGTCTCAGCAAATGTAAATGACAATCCATTAAAAATGTATCAATTTTGAGTCAGAGCTGATACGATTAAATGGCCTTTATAGATCTGCGGTCTGATAAGCTATGCTGCAAAGTGCCTGCATGAATTGGGTGTTCAGTCATACCCAGAAGTTTAAATCCAAAAATGGATTCTAAAATCTACAAAAACTATATTGTAATCCTTTTTGTCATCTTATCTTTTTTTTTTTTTTTTTTTTTTAATCTGATAACACTTGCTTCATTAGAAGAGATGGAGATCCTCTGGTTTTATACAACCAATTTCAAATAGTCAAGGTCTTTTTATCTTTGAGAACTCTAAATATTTGTAAGTGGAGAGCTTTACAAGAACAATTGTGGCAGCTATTTTGACCCAATAGCTCCTCCTGTTGTATTTAAATATAGCATCAGGATTAGACTCTTTTTTTTTTTTTTTTTTTAATGCCAGAGGGTGGAAGTAAAGTTAAGCTGACTTCGTCTTTTTTGTGGTGTTCAGGAGATTTTTCGAAATAGGTGACATTTCTTCAATTTATTGCAGAGTTGATGGCATTGAAGAGCAGATAACAACGTTTACTGGAAAAAAAAAAAAAAGTAATGCAAATGGAGCAGAGGGCAACAGTAACAGAGGGCTTACTTAGTACTTCAGTGTTATTTGACATTTGGCCAGTGATTTAACGCATTAAGAGTCAGAGCGAGTCATTAAGAGACAAGACTTCTCTCTCCAGGTAGCTTACTTTTGGAGTCAGTGCTCTGCTGTAGGTAGTCTCGTGTCTACCAATACACGCGTTGAGACGAAGAACCTCAAAGTGGAGCAAACTGCTGTCTCACGTGAGCACTAATAAAACCTGGGGAAAGAAAGGGCTGTGCTTGCAAATGGCAGCGTTTGAAAACAACGACATCCGCGACAACTTGGTGGCTAGGAATTTAGGGTGGTGGTATAAAGTGTGGCTTTCTAAATTGAAATTTCCAAAGTTGCACAGGTTGACCTACCCAGGACCGTTCTGAGAAAAAGAGAAGTCAAAGGAAGCTTTCGAAAACATGGTAAGCCTCTCAAAGGTCCCGTGTGTGCCAAATTTGATGGATGAATCGTCTGCAGTGAAACTATTGCTCCTGTATGTTGTCATGTGCGCAGGTGCAGATTGCCAGATGTGTACCTCAGAAGCAAAAAATACACTTGCTTCAGGCAAAAGAAGCAACATGGTAAGCTACAGACACAGCATCAACTGTAGTTATGATCTTGCCTTGAAAAGTTTTCGTTTGTGGAGAAATCCTATTAGGTGTGCCTGTCGCTGTTGTGTAGTTACTGGTTTAGATGGGCTTCGTGTTACTTCAACAGCTTCTTGCTTGTGCTTATCAGCTATCACATTTGCTATTGATAAAGGAGTTTTCGGTGTTGTTGGCTGAAATGTAATTGTCAGACAATATTCCTGAAATAGTCCTGTATGTTTAAAATCTATCTGGCATTCTTCCTTCTGCTATGATGTATTTGTACTTACAGCCAATTGGGAAATTTATATCCTATTACTTTGCTTTTTGGCTAGCCACTAGCCAGAAATTGAACAATTTGTGGGTCCATATTTCATTGCTGAAGTGTATGAAACTGGCAAAAATGCTAACCCAACTATATATTCTCTAAAAAAAAGCTTTTACTAGAATACATATATATAAAAAAGACTATAACTCTGTGATTATTTTATTTTCTTCATAAAGTTGTCGTCCTGCCTACAAGATCAGTTTACAACTGGAAAAGGCACAATTTAATGACTAATTCTGTAACAAGAAAAACATATGGTCTCCATAATCATTACATTTTTAATGATGTGGCTTGGAAAGAGTCATTCATGGCTTGTGGAGTCATTCGTCCTCGAGAACGGCCTTACCTTGGGGAGGTATCGCTGACCGTCTCCAACATACCATTAATATTCTTTCATAAGAAAAGACGATGCCAAACGTATCGTATTTTCTCAGACGACAGCCTTGCTTAGGCTGCGTGCATACCTCTTCTGGATACTTAGAAACTGTCTATGAAACAGCAGTTGTTCATTTCTGAACTTTCTTTGGGGAAAGAACTCGTCCCTGGAGAAGGCTGGCTTAGGGGGCGATTCATTATCCAGTGCCAGATAATCAGCAAGTGCAGGATGACCAAAAAAGCTATGTGCTCGCATCATATTTTCTGTACTTTTTCCATGCTGCAAGCATTTCACTGGAAAAGCAGTTACCAACATAAATTATTTTTACTGTAAATAATTGAGGCTTTACTGTATACAGATTGTCCAATTTTTTTTATTTTTTTTTTCTCCTGTCTACTTATCATCTCTTCTCAAAAATAACACGACCAGAATTTTCAGCTTAGAGTTAGGTCCAAGGGAGTTACTTCAGTGGGCCACGAATAAGCCTTTGGTCTTAGGTTCTCAGCTATTTGACTTAAATTTGTATTTTTATGCCTTTACCTGGGTAATTATAAAGAAAGAAATCCTCCCCTACACTTTCTTTGTTGACAGCTCTTTGGTTATTCCAAAACAACCAACTTTTAACAGCAGGCTTTGTCCTTTTTTTTTTTTTTTTTTTTTTATGAATATGACTTTGTTTCTAATTTAATGTGATTTAACAGCGATTTGTATTAAAATTCACAGTAATATGAATGAATACTTCAAATAACCTGCAAATTATTCTCCTACTTTGGTAAGTCCTTACAAAGTATTAACAAAGCTTTTGAACTCCTGATTCTAACAGGCACAATGAAGTATAATCTCATTTGTAATTGGGACAACACAGAAGCAAGGACACTTAGGTTTGTAATTTTACATAACACCTTCACGTAATGCCTCTAAGAGTAACCCTAGGTAGATCTCAGTGAATGAACAAGATGTCAACCAGTTTTGTTTGGTTTTGTTTTTTGTTTTTGTTTTCCTGAGGAAGGAGGAGAACTAAGCTAGCATTTCTTTACAAAACACCATGTTTGTCCCATGGACTCTGTTCGGGATTTCATTAGAGTCAAAGGACTGCTCTTCTGTTTTTCGTATTTCTCTGAATTAGAGTGAATGTGCTTTCCCTGTCCATGGAGATGCCAGGGGCCTCAGAAAGGGCTGGATCATGAAGGGTGAACCAGTGAAGTAGATAACAGTACAAATAACTTCCAGAGGAGACGCTTCTATCCCCAAAGCAAGGCCTGGCTGCAGCTCTTCACTTCTCTCCTGTGTGATTACCGTCCTGGTCCCTCACCTCTGCAACTGACAGGCACTCTTTCACCCTCAGAGCTCTATAGGTGCTAACCCGTCCTTGTCCAGTCTGACCTAACCTTCTAAGAAAAGCTGGTAAGAATCTGAGATGCAGTTTTCTCCATGTGGTCGTGACTTCCTGGCCTAGTCACTCCACGCTCTTTCTGTGCACAAATACGAGTGCAGGGGGATAAACCTGCCCACGTGCATGAAGAATGAACTGCAGTTCACCCTCTGCTCATTTACTCTAGAAGCTAATTTGTGACCAGGGCCAGTTTTCGTTTCTGACGTTTTTATTTTGGTGGCAATTAGGGATTTCAAAAGGCCAGGCAGGCATCCCCCTGTGCTACATATATAATTGATTTATAGCTCCTACCCTAACGACCTTTCCGTTGCGTCTGGTTCCACAACCACGTGCAGGCTGAGTGGTATTTACTTACTTACATAGTCTTATTGAATTTAATGCGAGTTCTTCTACAGTTCTAAGCTCCACTTCAGCCCTGCCGCACAGAGGTGCTTGTGAGAACGTTAATGCCTGAGCACCGATACCCTTGGGCTGCTGCCTCTGCTTCTGCCCTCCTGCACGTGTCCCAGGCTCCTGCTGCTGCTTGCCCCTGCGGGGCTTTTCCACCGTGGCCTTCCTGCTCCTGAAGACTTCCCGTGACGTCTCAGGCCAGCTCCGAGTTGCTCCTTGCATCTCCTCAGCACATGTGCAGAGCTGAAGCTGACAGGACCAAAAAACCACCATTACTGTCGGTATGTCTCACTCAACTGGGAACACTGGTCTAGTTCGTAGGCTTTCTCTGCTGTGTCAGTGTAATGTATTCATTGGGCAACAATGGGGGTTTGCTTTCTAAGGACATTCTGCTTTTTATGCAGTTTGCATGTTAGCCTGTGACTATGTTTTGCAATACCAATTACCTCCTAATTGCTGCCAACCTTACATTTGTTTGGCACTAACTTACTGCATAGACTAGTAGCCGCATGGAAACCGACATCATTACCCCCCCGCATCATAGTTCCCCATATGTATGATAGAGGCAGAGTAAAACCCAAAGGGAGTAAGTAAACTAATCTTGTACTACAGGATTCTGTAAAATGATATTGTGACGAGAAAAAGACACGTAAACGTACTGCAAAATAAATAAGCTCCAGATTTTCACTGCATAGTACTTCTGACACGCTTCTTTTAAATTTCTTTATTTTATAGATACTCAGCAAATAAAAGCACAACACTAATGAGTCATATTTTGCTGACTTATTATGTAATCTTGAAGGCAGTTTGTTTTTATTTCCACTGGATAGGATACTTTTCCACTTAGATATTATGTAACGCTCCTTATAAAAATAGAGACCCGGTCTTGCAAACACCTTGGAGTGTTCCCGTTACAGAATGAGACTTGTGACCATTTCAGTTCTCACACCCTCCTTATTATGATTATAATATCTCAAAACATTCCCCTTCTGGCTTGAAAAGTTTACCATTCTTGGTCTATGTATAGCCTTTCTTCCTAATGTCTCAACAATATTTCTGCTATGTGGTTATTTTTTGTTGTTGTTGTTGTTGTTTTGTTTGTTTGGTTTTTTTTTGAGCCTGACGGGCATATATATGGGTGCTTATATGCTTAGTTTATGTCAGTAATACATTTTGCTCATTAAAAACCCCTAAATATATTATTTAGCTATAACTTGATTTAAAATACTTCTGTTACTAAGTAAAAATAAAAACATTTACAAAATTAATTATAAGCATACAAAATATAAAATGTTTTTTATCAGCCGGTATGCATTTAATAGGGTACGCACTGGTTATAAAAGGCAACAGAGAAGAAAAAATACTTGAGAAACATAGTGTTAACGAAATGGGTGGCAGGGCCAACAGCACAGAGTCAGCACTTCAAAACCCATGGCTTCTGGAGCTACAATCTACGTTCTGCATGAGCAGGATGCCCTTTCCGAAGTGCTAGTACTTGCAGATTGGTGATTGACACAGGGAAAGAGGTACATACTCTTACAACATTTATCAAATATCTGCAGGTATGGAATTCTCTGGGTTTTGTTTGCTTTGTTTTAATAGAAAGGCATTAAAATTCTGGAATAAAAAACTAAAGCGTTTTTTAAACAGTATATACAAAATGTGCCCAACTATCTGCCAGACATCCAATGTACCAAATCCTAAAAATCATTTGGAATTTTCAACCTCCTAGTTTCAAATAGCATAATCTAAATGGTAACAAAAATAAAAGGGTATACATTAAAAACTCATTAAAAAAAAAAAAAAGGCAAGAAGACAGCCAAGACAACCAAGAATGTGTGTGTTCCTTAGAGAAAAATGGGAGAATAGCAAGGCAAGAATGTGAAAGAAAGGTGGAAAATGGATTTGGGCACTAATTTTAAAGCCAGTAAACCTACCACTGTTGCCTTAAAATAAAGGAACCCATCCAATGAACTCCATGCGTTAAAGCACTGCTTTGGCACAGGAAGATTTTTTTTATTGAAGACGTTGAATGATAACCACCAACAAAAATATTTAATTTCCTATAAGTTGCAGACGTCTTAGCTTTTTTAACTGCCAAAATGCTGAGAGAGACAGTCTCTAAACAGTCATTTAATACTTGTGTGTGTGCTTATTTCCATCCAACTAGCCAACATTTCATCTTTGTGAATGTTCTGCTGTCTGCTTAGACAACCTTTATGTCGAAGGTTTTCCCACATGGGTTATACCGAGGCACCAGCACCCTTCTAGGTGCTTTGCACACCACGGCAGGGACACCGACTACCCAGGGGGACCAGTATGTCTGGCATAGCTGGTAGAAAGCTTCGCTGTGCCCCTCACAAGGAATTGCTCATTACCCAAGACAGTAAAGGTTTTTCTTTTTCTTTTTAGTTCAGACACGCAGCCAGCTCGTGCCCGCTGAAGAATGTGGGGATCCTGGTCCAGTACAAGATGAAAACTTGAAAACAGGCATGGGACTCTCCATCTGAAAGCTGGGTAGGTGCTATATCCCACTGCTGGGACACAGCAACACATGAGCCTTATTTCTGTCTGTCAGAACCTCCCTCCCTTCAGCCACTGGAAACGCATTGTGCAAATAAATACTGCATTTACATATTTGCCATCCAGAAGGTATGTGGCACTAAATAATGAGGATATGTAATTGCTATTTTAAAATTTATTCCCAGGGAGCTCATCTGCCTGAAGCTTACTGCTCACAAGATTTGTCTGACTCTAAAATCATCTGCACCATCAACTCAGAGGACACAGGTGAGGCCACTCCATCTGTAACAGCAGGGACATTTCATGCCACAGCATAGGCAGTGTTTGGCCACAGGCCCAGTAATCTTGCTAAGGACCATCATTCATTTTCAGTGATATTTACCGTAGCTTACATCTGGCATAAATGAGCCCAGGTTGTTGACGTGTATTTTTATTTGTTTGTTTTTCTCCCTTTTCTTTCTCCTTTTGCTTCTAAGGGCACACAGCTCATCACACCTGGTGAGGACAACAAGGACACCCTCAAGTGTATTTCCTCCTAGGTCCTTGCTTTGTCCCTCTGGTCCAAAGAGGTTTCTTAGTCTGATTTATCCCCGTTTATCCCTCTTCCCACCAAGACACTTGAGTTTGAAATGCTTGGGGCGCGTTTGTTAACCCCACGGGAAACGACGGCTTTTCCCCGGCTTTGTCCTCGCGTCCAGGCCAGACGCCTTTTAAAAACACCCCGCCTCCCTCAAACGCAAACGGGGAACCGAGAGACCGCGTTTGGGCCC